>JASKGM010091050.1:0-10463 GCA_034509205.1 Ceratonia siliqua
GGAAAATAATGAAATTTATTAAAGTATTGGGGCTAAAATACAATTTATAAAAATATTAAGTCTAAAGTAAAATTTATGAAAGAAATGGGCCAAAATGCAATTTATGCAAATGGGGAGACCAAAATATAATTCATACAAATGGAGAGGCCAAAAAATAATAATTTATACAGATGGAGGGGCCAAAATCTAATTTCTGCAAATGGAGGGGCCAAAATACAATCGCTAAAATTACTGGGGGTCAAAATGATGTCACTGAAGTTATTGGGGCCAGAATGGAATTATTGAAAGTATTGGGGCTAAGATGATATTACTGAAGTTATTGGGACCAGAATGGAATTATTGAAAGGGGTGGAATCAAAGTCGATTTAACAATAATAAATAATAATAAAAACAATAACTAGAATCTATTTTTTTTTAAAACAATAACAAATAAAATGAAATAATAACTGTAATATAACTTAAAACAATAATTAAAATGCAGCAACTAAAAAATAAAACTACAACTAAACCATACATAATGATAACAAAACAAATAACCAAATAAAAACAAGAGAAAGTAGGGTAAGTATCAGGAGCATTAAGCAAGAAAAACGAAACAAAATGGAAAGACTTACCTCTGCACCCACAAAACCTCCTGTACCCCAAAAGACTTCCTCCTTCCTCTTTTATCTGGACCTCTCTCTTTGCAGGCTGGATATAGGGAATCAGGGCACCTGCTGGGGGATGGCGTGAACCGGGTGCAGCTGGTGTTGCAGGTTGCAGAGAGATGCGCCTGGGCGTTGCTGCGTGATGTTTCTGCAAGGGAAACAGGGTGGACCAGAGAGAGAAACTAGCGAGAGAGAGAGGGCAGAGCGTGCAGGAAAGAGAGAGAAAACCAAGCGTGCGGGAGAGAAAGAAGACAGAGTCTGAGCGAAGTGGTGCCGTGGGTCGTGGTGCGTGAAACAGAGATGGAGAAGAGATGAAGGAGAGAGAACACAGAGGTACCGAGGAGGTGGTGCTCTGTGTGTGGTGCCTGAAATGGAGCAGAAACAGATGAGAGAGAGAGGGGGACTGAGGGGAGAAAGTGGGGATGATGGCTGCGTGGTTAGAGGATGCACACTGATAAGATATCAAGTGGGTGTCCAGAGGCGATGGTGGGAGCGTGAAACAGAGATGGACATTGGTAAGATATCAAGTGGGTGTCCAGAGGAGATGGTGGGAGCGTGGGTACTTCAGAAAAAATGGGATACTGGATGACTGGGAAGAGTCCTTTACGGGTAGGTATGTAGAGAGTATATTGCGGAGGGAAAGCCAGAGAGAGGTAGAGAGAGTAGATGGGGGAAGTGAGGGGAGTATCGATGGAGAGTTGGTGTACGAGGGAGATGTAGTCTGAAGAAGCAATGCTGAATGGGGGGAAGAGAGAGAGCAGTCCAGGTGCCGAGGAGATGGTGCTCTGTAAAAATGGAGAAGATATAAAGGAGAGAGAGAGCCGAGGTGCTCTGTAGCAATGGAGAGGATATGAAGGAGAGAGAGAGCCGAGGTGCTCTGTAGAGATGGAGAGGATATGAAGGAGAAGAGAGGAAGCCGAGGGCTCTGTGCAGAGATGGAGAGGATATGAAGGAGAAGAGAGGGAGACGAGGGCTCTGTGCATGGGGAAAAAATGGACTTCCGAGGATGAAGAAGAGAGATAACGTGGAGTGTGGGAAGGTGGGTCTTTTTGAGAGAATATGCAGTGATGGCCGAAGGAGTTTGCGTGGGGGTCTTCCAAATAGGCGAGGTGCACAGAGGTAGAAGAGGTTGCGTTGTCTAGTGGGTTTTTGGTTTCGGCAGAGAGTGAAAGTGATGGGTTTTTGGCAGAGAGTGAAAGTGTAGAAAAAAGAAAAGGAACAGCCTGCTTTTTTGGGGGTTGATCAGAGAGAAAGGGACGTTGCAGGCATAAGGGAGATGAGAGGGACCTTATAGGGAAGGCAGGAGTGCAGAGGAAATCAGAGTAGGTGCCGAGGGGTTGGGGAGAGAAAATGTACAGGGAAAAGGAGTAGGATCCTATGCGGTGGGTTGAAATGTTTTCCTTTTCCTCTTTTTTTTTTTATTTTCCTTTTTACTTAAAATTAACAACGGGTAAATAATATAACTTAGATAAAATAAGATATTAATATTAATATAAATAAAATAAAAATAAATAAATAAGTAAATAATTAAAAAAAAATCTAAAAGATGGGACAAAAATAAGTGTTTACACGTAGCATGAAATTTAAAGTGATCTTCCTATAGTGATATATATTGAGCAAATATTTCTTACAAACTTATTTAATAAAATGTGTGAATCCATTTTTTTGCTTTTACTAACTAATAATAAATTTTTGGTTTGTACTTAGATATTTTATTTACAAATTCTTTGTCGAGTTTTTTTCTTTTCACACCAATCTACTATTTTTTTTTTTACTTTTTAAAACTTCATGATATGCTTTAATTATTTTTCATTTATCATATAACTTAAATTTTTTTATTCTATCCAAGTATATTTTTATTTTTATTTCTTCAGTAAATTATACAATTTATATTTTTCTAAGTTTTTTCTTTTTTATTTATATTTTTAAAAATTATGATATTATAATTTTTTATATCATATTTTATTTTAAAAAAATTTATTTTTAACTCTAAAACATATATCACTTTATAAAAATATTAATATAACATTATAACCCCAAAAATACTGGAAACCCAGGCTACAAGTTATATTGAGTTGCAATTGTTTTCAGAAACAATTTTCATTTACTATTTACTCAAGGCGCATATAAACATAACTACATAAGCAATACAATACTACAATAGCAACAATAAAAAAGCAATATAAACGAAGTAATATAATTAATAACCTAGGCAATTTATAGCAACCGACCAAAATAGCAACAAGGCAAGCTTTACGAAACTCTGTGTTAGGGTTCCTCTGTGACGCAGCGTCTTGTCCTAGCCGCTTGTGACTATCGTCAGCGGAGTGGTGGGTAGACGGTGGCTCAGTCATTGCAGGTAGTGAATACCAAGCGAAGAACAACGAATTTGGGATCCTACATTGACAGACCTTTCTCTGCCAGGATTCTCCGCCGTCTCCAAGGTGGAGGAAGGGTCGCCAGAATCGAAGCAAATGAGCTGGGAAGAGCACGCACAGCAGGGGCAACGATACAGCAGAAGATGAGTCCAATGAGCTAGAATTTCTGATTTTCGACGTAGGGGCTGTCTAAGCTAGCCTGCAGGTGTGTAACAAAGTCTCCTTGGAAGAATTATTTCACAAAGCGGTATATAAATCTTCTCGTGAATCTGCTATAATGAATATATGGGCTCTCCTAAAGGCCCAAGGGTTGATGTAATTAGAAGGTACATGTTTCAATTTTTCTTTTCACAATGACTCTGACATGGAAAGAGTGTTGAGGGGTAGACCATGGATATATAGAAATTACTGGCTGAATCTTACAAGATGGCAGAGGGAGCAAGCATAGGGTAGAGACTGCTATGAACAAGGTAAAGATTCATTTTTGGGAGTCCCAGTGCACTGTCGGTCTAAGGCTCTGAGGAGAAAACTTGGCTCCCCGATGGGTCAAGTACTGGATGTTGGTCAATTTTCAATTCAAGGGAATCAAAGCTCCATTGTAGCAAGATGTTGAAAAACCGAAGGCAGGAATACACATAGGCTGTAAGAATGACGGAGTATTTTGGGTGGACTTCAGATATGAAAAGATTCCTCAATTTTGTTTCTACTGCCGAATTGTGGGGCTTGAAGAGAAATGATGTAGCATGGTAAGTGAAGATACACAGAATGGAAGGAACATAAACAAGAAACTGGGGCCTTGGTTATGTGCTAGTCAACCTGGAAGACGGACTGATGAGATGAATGGAAAACCTCATGGCAACAAACACCAATTTGAACCGGAACATTAGCCAACTGCAAAAGATGTAAATGATGCTTTCCTTGTGAAACATGCAGTAATTTCAATGGGAGATGGAACAGAGAGGAGACCAAGGGGAGTGGAAAAGCACTCAGAATCGGAGTACACCTGACCCAACATATCAGAGCAACACAACCTCACCCCTTGGCACCAGAGAAGGCCAGGTTGAAGCAGAAGCTGCTAATGAAGAGGAGGTTGAGGGGAATTGCACTCAAGATTTGGGAAGGAGCGAGCACGAGAACCCCATGGTAACATGCAACACGCCACAAGCAGTACACCATGTAGTAACCGATGACGCCAATTCAACAAGCAATGGGTTTATGAACATGCCACATGAGGAGACATATGAAGTAGCCCATTCCAAGCAACATCCGCTAGCTCATATCCCAAATGTGGAAATTCATGCAAACATAATCAATGGTCACAGGAACAAAATAAAGAAACTAGCCGTACAGGTTAAGGTCACAAAAGATAGCCAACTCAATAAAGAAAATCCAGCATTTTTTAAACACCGTATTTTGTTTAGAAGCCTTTTTTAATTTAATAAAAATTAAAATTAAAAACATAAAAAATAAAAAATAAGCCCAATTCATCAAACAACTTAACTCACTCTTCCCCTTTCTTTTATTTTTTTGGCCCAACCCTCTTTCCTTTCTCTTTAGTCCACCTTCTCTTTAGCCTACAACTCCTTGGAGCCCAACAATCCATTTAGGCTAACCAAACCAGCCCATTTTAGTCCTTTTCTTTTAAGTCCCTTGGCCCACAGCCCAACTCCCTTCTTTTTGCCTATTTTTGTTCCAAACACAATATGTCAGCCCATGTTCTCCAGCCTACGTAAACACTTTAGCCTAGCCCTATAACCCAGTCCAAAACCCAATCCAACTCCTTTTTCTTTTTTCACTTACCCTATCCCCCACACTCCCTTCTTTTCTCATCTTTTCACCTAGCCGTCTCACATTCCCACTTGCAACTCTAGCTTGTCCTATGTTGCTTCCCACTTACAGCCGCTAGTCGCATGTCCATTATGGAAGAACTTTGCCAGCATACTCCTTTCACATCTACTTTGCCCTGCAAGGGTGTGTCGCCCTTCCACTTGCCCTGCAATGGCGCCCCCTTTCCCTTCACTCACTGCAAAACGTAACCCATCTGTCCACTCTCTTTCATCTCCCTCATGAGCTGGCCTCTTTTATGCCTATAAAAAGGAGGCATTGGCAGAAAAGAAAAAGCTAGGGTAATTTGGGAGAAGGTACGTGAGTCAAAGGAAGGAAAGCAGCCTAGCGAATTCAGGGAGGAAAACCATTTTCCTTTGTTGATTGTTTTTCTCTTTCTTCTTCTTCTTCTTTTTTTTTTTTTTTTGAGTTATGATAATTAGTGGATTTCATGTGTCAATACCCATGGAATCCACCGGCAGAAGGGAGATTTTTGTGTTTGATTTGATTTGTTATTCATTTTAAACCTGGGTTTTTATCATGTTTTCATATTTTGTCTGTTATTCACTTTTAACCTAGTTTTTTCATCACGTTTTCATATTTTTATTTTTTATTCAATTTAAACCTGGGTTTTGATCACGTTTTCATAATCTAATCTTATTGTTCATTTTGAAATATGGGTTTTTATCACATTTTCATATTCAGATTTTGATCTTGTTGTTCATATTCAGATTTTGATTTTGTTGTTCATTTTTAAATTTGGATTTTCATTATGTTTTCGTGTTATGATTTTGATTTAGTGTTCATCCTAAATATAAATCTGTATGTTTTCATACTGACTTGATTCGGTATTCATCTTAAATATAGATTTTCTTCACATTTCCATATACTGATTTGATACGTTGCTAATTTAAAATGTGGTTTTTCTTTACATTTCGGTCTTGTTTGGATTTGATATATCGTACTATATATCATACTATGTTTTGTTCCTTCATAAGTAATATTCTGAGCTGATCGATTTGAGACACACAAATCTCCTAGCCTTTGAGCTCATACTATGTTCCCCTAACTTTGGTGATTTTGTTTTATTTTTTGGATTGCAATCTCTTATATTATTATTTGTTGGCATTATTAATATTTTTGTGCCTCTCTCTTCTCTTGTAAGGCATAAGCCTCCCCTTTTATGTATTTTTATATTATTATCATACTTATATTTTTCTCTATTTTATTTTCTTTTTTGTTGTTATTTTTAGTTTCTGGTATTGGTTTTAAGTCCTACGTTGGTGTCCAATGCACCTATACTCTCTTTTAAGTAAATAATAAAAAAAGATGAAATGGGAGTTTTCTTAATTTCCAAGGCTCCAAAGACCTCTGGAAATGATTTTAAGTAAGTTTCTTACATGAAAAGGGGAAATGAGTCTTCTTAAGAAATCTTCGGCTTCATTTAGCATACCTTCCATTTAGAATGAAATTTGATTAAATGAGTCTCATCACCTAAGTTTTCTCATGAGGTCTTTACTTCAATGTTCGAAATTGTTTTGTTTTTTGAAAAATTAAATAGAAAATTTAAAATTGAGTTCCAAAGGCTCACTTAACTAGCCCCATTTCAGAAATTCAATTACTTGGATGAAATGGTTTCAAAGCCCCATTTAGGCCAAAGTTTCTTGGGTCCAAATGTAACATCCTTTGAACAACTTCGGTTTCCAAAGGCCCACTCAATCAATTTTCTTTCAAAGCTCCAAAGGTCCTAGGTTCTTTTAAAATCATTTTGAAAGTGATATATTAAAGCCCAAATATCATCTTAATGAAATGTTTAAATGAGAGTTTAAGAAACGAAGATGTTCATTTTTTAAGGTATTGAGTGGAGATTTATTTTCCCCAATAACTTATCTTTAGACATTGAGTGGAAATTCATCTTCCCCCAATGTCTTAGACTGAGTGAAAGTTTACTTTCCTCAAAGATCTGGTTCCCTTTGGCTTAAAGTAGAAATTCTTTTCCCCTAAACCACAATACGAATGGATAAAATTAAAAACATGTCAAATAAAAGGGGGTAATTAAAATACAATGAACCTAAGCACAAAAGATATAGGGTAACCATCCATAGGGGTGGGCATTGTGAGGTGTCTAATACTTGCCCCATGCATAATTAGACTCCCGAACCCTTTGTCTAGTAATGACTTATTTTCTATGTATTTTAAAAGATCTAGGGTAACCATCATTTGGTTTTTAAAAGATCACAATTACCCTTCTAATTAATTAGTGACTACTTATTTCCTCTGTATTTTCTCTTATATGCCCAAAGTCATAAGTGGTGCACCTTTTCCAACCGTCACTTTGTGATAGTTTGGTGACTCCACTGAGGATAGTTGGAGAGTCAATACCTTAATGGGTTGTTTTTGCTTTGTATAAGTTTGATGTTTTGTTATAGCCTCCCTCTTTTATCGTTTATATGCTTCAGCATGTTGTAAATATTTGTTTTATATTGTTTTAGCAATTGTTTCTAACTGTTTTACTGTAATTCTGTGTGTAAACTTTTAAATGCTTTCCATAAAAGGCAACTTTTGTTGGAACCCTAGGGTAGATGACTTAATTCATGATATTCTATTTCCACCCTAGGGTAAACAAACTTTAACTGCTTTATTTTACTGTTTGGAGGTGTTTTTGGCTAGATGAATTAAGGTTTGTATGCTCTTCACATAATCTGCACCATACACATCCCTTGCACACAGTTATTGGGTCACATCCCATACACATGCCTTACCCTGGAAAGCAAGTTGTATTCCCCAATTTAATATAAATACATTTTAATATTAATAAATAAAGAGTTCTTTTAAGTAAGCTTTATTTATAACTATTAAGATTCCTAGATTCTAATAAACCAAGATATATTTGCGTAAGGGTTACACAAAAAGGGAGAAATGTAATTTTTGGATAAATCTAAAATACTATTCACAATCGCTAAATAAAGTCGGTCACTATATTCAATAAAGACTATGGAGTTCAGATTACCTCTATAGAAATAATGAGATTCTTTTATAAGGGAATGATGAATCTCAAATCATTGCAGTAGTATACTTCTGGTAATGACACTATTGAATGAATTGGAATCAAGTCATATATTAAGTTCAAGTTAATGCCATTACTTTGAACTTGAACTCACACACATAGCATTCACTAGTGACAAAAATGAAATCCTGATGGATTACGGACTTGTGTCCATGACCATTGTGATATTTGATATACTATGGGCATGACCAATGTATGACATTAGTCAAGACCCTGTATGTTGTGATCAGAGTGAAAGTGAACATCTGGGAACATAAATCCAAGAAATAGAGTTCGTGCCATTACATCACTTATGGTGATTTTAGGCAAACAAGTGACATATCTTGGCCCAATGAAATGATGAATTAGCTACTCCTCATTTCAAGATAATTTTAGAAAAGTTCTAAAAGATTATCTTGTCACTTATTGGATTAAATCTGACACAAAGGGACAAAATTAACATAAAGGATAAAACAACAATTTTACCTCGTGTCAATGGATGTGTCACAACGTAATGGCCGGGAAAAAGGTACGGTCATGACCTTAAGGTGACAAGAGGTAAAAAACACAGAGATAAATATGGAGTTACCACCAATTAGTTAAGAGAGTAATTGGGATCCTTTAAAAACCAAGTACTAGCCCTTGGAACCAGAGAAAGGGATTGGGAGTCTATTTACGTATGGGAAGGTGTTAGGTACCCCACAACATTCATCCCTAAGGATGGTTACCCTAAATCGTTTGTGCTTAAATTTGTTGTATTTAAATTGTTTTAATTACCCATTTTTTTGTTAATGTGATGATGAGGAAATAAAATGATGAAAGGACTAGACCTGTCTTACTTTGTAAGTGCCTACGTACCCCTGAAGGGATCAAGGTCCACGTAGTTCGAGATAATAAGATTGTGCCTAGGAAAGATATATGATCAATCTCATAAGGTGAAAACTAATTTTGGATAATATGGAGAATAAATCCTCACACAAAATCCTATGATGGATTAAGACAATATGAGAGTGAATTTTCAGATAAAGCTAAACAAAATAACAGAGCAGTTCCCCACATAATGTTCATGAAGAAAACAAGACAATATGGGAAAATAAATTTCTACATAAAGCTTAACAAAATAATTCCCCACATGATGTTTATGAAGAAAACAAGACAATAAGAGAAAATAAATTTTCACATAAAACTTAACAAAATGAGAGAACCATTCCCCACATGATGTTTAAAGAAAGATGAGACAACGTGAGAAATGAAATTTCTCATAAAGCTCAACATTATGGGAGAAAAATTCTCCACATATTGTTTGAAAGAAGTTACTCGATGTCAAAGTTTAATTTTCAAAAGCTTTAGGATGAAATTTGTGACTTCCAAAATATTTGGGGTCAAACTCAATTTTGAAAGTATTGGGGCTGACAATCAAATTTTTTGAAAGCATTGGAGCCAAACTTGAATTTTTGAAGTATTGAGGTAAAAATAAAATTTTGAAAGTATGGGGTCAAAACAAAATAGTCAAACTCCTTTTTAGATTGAAATGAAGTTCCCATAAATGGGTGAAAAATATTGGACTTTCTTTTAAAACTCTTTTAGGATACTATGGACCTTTAATGATCACATTTTGAGTAAATTCATTGGCCCCCTTGAAATTAATTTAAATAGGCCCTTTGATAGCCCTTTTTGCCATTCTTTGAGCCTTTCAAAAACTTGGCTTAAATTGAGCCCTTGAAGCCCATTTATGAAAGTTCAAATTGATTGGACATTTGGAATCTGAGTGACTGAAACTTTAATCGTGGAAAAGGGACATGGCCTACAAATTTTATTAAGGCTATTGAAGCCTCGTTTCCAAAGTAAATTTTATTAATTTGAGTTCCAAAAGATGAGGTGGGGAAGAGGGGCCAATGGTTTTAAAACCCTTTTAGATTCAAATTAATCATGTTCTTCCAGGAGAGAAAAATAAGGTGCATTGGACACCTAAGCTAGGAATATTGACTAATATACCAGCCAAGTGAAATAAAAACATAAAAGACAATAATAAAAAATAATTAGCTAACTCTAGACAGGTTCAATCGAGCAGAGTAATCACTGGAATGCATAACCAAAATAAAGTGACAAGAGCAAAATAGAACTAATAACCTATATTAGAAAGTATGAATTAACATGCCAGAAGAAACAAACATACTCACTCAATGTTGATAAAATTTGATAAAATGTGGATCCAAATATACCCATTACATAACACCAGTTTATATCTTATTATCCAAATAAATAATCAAACAAACAAAAATAAATACAAACAATTAGAGTAAAAAAATAGCCAAAATTTTGAGCTTAAGAGTTAAGGATGTCCAGTATACCAACTCAACCGTGAACCAAATGAGGGCCTTTGATCCTTTTTCTCAACTGAGAGTGTAAAAACTGAACTTTGAAGTGACAGAGTGCGTAGACCAAAAGATGAGCCCCAAATTCATACCCCATTGTGAAGTATTATTGTTTTAAAAATCATTTCTGGTGCATAATGAAAGTAGATTTACAGTGGAATCTAGTTTATATCTACTTCTGAATAGCTGACTC
>JASKGM010091061.1:0-13398 GCA_034509205.1 Ceratonia siliqua
ATAAACAAAGCAGTAATATCAAGACATATCAAACAATGTATCCATAAGAGATCTGTAATGCTACCAAAGTTTCTCTATCAAACCAACTCTCAAAATCTGTGTGTGCACACTAAGCCGTAGCCATCTTACCACCAACCCAAACACACACAACATCGAGCACACCCTGGACAAAAGCATTAACTCCACCTCTCTTATATTCGCCAGCTGAAATGGGCTACTCACTCAAGTGTATAGGAGGTGTAAGTATATATAAGTAACATGACAAATAGACATAGATCTCCATAAATGCAGGTCAATTCTTGAGCATTCAACAACTCTTACCACAAACCTACTTAGGATCAAAAGGTCAATAATGGGTTTTAATGAGGCTAAGGTCAAGTTAAGAAAAAAAGGCAGGTGTATAAGAGAAGTGGATAAGAGAATTCACAAGAGTGTACAAGTGCATGGGTCGAATGGAATCCTATACATAAATTAGTTAATAAAAGAATATAAAAAGCTTTTATTGTGTCGCTTAAGTTATATAGGAATTCTTGAACCCAAGAGTTAAGAATAATAAGTTCTTGATTACCTAGAATAGAATAACCACTTAAAATAACAAAATAGATTATATTTGTCGAGAAGTGCAAAATCATATGGATATGTTCCAGGATGTTATATTCACTTTATTTCATTATTTTAAAAAACTTCTCCTTTTGGACGACCTTCTCTTAAGGTGCGACTTCTATCACTTTCTCCATCCCTTTATGATTGTCTGTTACTTTAAGAATGAAAACTCTCCCACTTTGAGTAATGCCCCCGACAGCCACGTTGCTTATACTATTTTCTTCCTTAACCTTTTTCTTTGGAGGCTGCTCAGACGGTATCATTGGGCTGTGTATTATTACCATGGATGTATATATCCATGGTATAGCCTTATTGCTTTTATACGGGAATGAAGCAGTGGTTTCAATCACTAAGGTAGGGGATTACAATACACTCATCGGCAATTCCTTTTTCAACTTGAAAATCATTGGCTTAGGGAGGAAATCCTTTTTTGGGAAGTTGTACAACCCTTAAGGTCTTTCTAGGGAAGTTGCGCAACCCCTAATGTCATCAGTTTTTGTAAGACATCTCAGAATGCCTTACAGTGTTCCATGTTGTCCCCCACTGCTAACTGATGGTAAATACATTGTGCTTTCTTGTCATAACACTTTTATTTGTCCACAGCCTCCTTGGACCCATCTATTTCATATCATGCCACTTTTAAAGCCTTGAAAATTAATTCTTTAGGTATCTTCACTTCTAGAACATTCTTTACTATGTTCTTTCCTTCCAAGATGGCACTGACTGAGCCACTTCCCCTGTGGTTAGGCAACAGGCTAGTATTGATATTCGGGGCATTGCGGTTAAGCACAATAGTTCCATGCTTAACCAAAATGGTATATACACTATGCATTAGGGTTATACCAAGCAAGGTAAGGTGGCTGAAGTGGATCAACTAGTAGTGGGTTGATAATGCCACTATCAAATAATTTGTTGTACAGGATAGCATTGGACATTTGAAAGTTTAGGAACGGTTCATTATTCCTTGCTAGTTTATTTTGTGATTGGTTTGGCTAAGGGGCTTACATTGATAGCTGGATGAATTATTTTAGTAGTAAGGTCGAAAATTATTGGAATTTTGTTACGGTGCTTACACATAGCTGTCCTTTGATTCCTTTTGTCTTAAGGGAAACTTTTCTTTTACCCTTGTCTTGCAGGCTCACTACTTTCAGCTAGTATCTTGCCAAATCGCATTAATACCTCAATTCTTTCCCTCGCTTTAATGAGGTTGGAAAAGTCCTTGTATAGACTTCCTGCCACCAAACCAATACAGAGAGCTCCCAATGTCCCTAGGAAATGTGAACAAGTCTTAGAACCTGTCATTGGTGGTTGCACATTAGAAGCTAATTTTCGCTATCTCTGGGCATACTCCTTAAAGGATTCTTTATCCTTCTGTTGCAAAATTTGTAGTTGTTCCCTAGTTGGGCCGGTACCAAGATTAAAATGATAATACTTAAAAAAGGCATCGGCCAAATCTTCCCATTTATTAACCTTAGAGTGGTCTAACATCATGTCCCACTGTAGCGCTTATCTTGTAAGGCTCTTACGAAAAAGTTTAGTAATAATTTTTTGTCATCCCGTGATATTACCATCTCAGTGCAATAGGACCTTAAATGGAATTGGGGATTAGTGCTTCAATCGTACTTCTCAAACTTTGGACTTTGAAGTCCTTTGGAATGTTGACATTAAGAGTTAATCTTAACTCCCTTATGCTGGTAATTCAACTTGAATCTATCCCCTAAATTAGCATTTATAACCAATTGACTGGTAATTATATTCCCTTCATCACCTGGAAATTGATGACTAGTGGTGATGTTAGGGTAGTGCTTGCAATTCCTGGTATTGTTAATGTTTAACCAAAACGGAACAACTCTTGCTACGGCTTAACTACCTTTCTACTCTTCATATTTTCAGCCACCAAATTCATAAGTTACGACATTTGCTCTTACAACTTATCCATACGACTCTCCATCCTTTGCATGTTCTCATTATTTTTTGACTCAGTTGACATGGCGCTGGTCCTTGTGTATATTTTTCTGAGAGATTGAGAACGCTTAGTTAAAGCCCTTTTTGCAAGTGCAATGATGTGAATTTTTCTCTGTCAAAACAAGACAAATAGAAAATATTTTAGTTTTAATGCAAATTTTATTATTACCATTATAAGTTTTGTGTCATTTATTAACCATTTGGCATTAAAGATGTCATCCTCATCCACGCTCTTATCGAGAGTTTAATACTTGATAAAGAAGAACATAGTTAACAATATCCCTAGGAGCTACACCTCACATGAGTATCGTCTGATTGGAATAATTTGCATATAAATGAATGAGAAACCCATACTTAAATTAAGTTTTCTGATGAATAAACTGCATGCGCACCCATGTTTTTATTAAAAGTATAATACTCCACAAAGAAAAATATATTTAACAATGCTCCAAGGATACTTAAATTCATTGCATGGGTATTTTTTAGTTGTACTAAAAAAGGTCGTAAATTCCATTCATAAATTGATTAAATACACTTTCCAAATAATTAATGAGTTCTTTACATAAGCCTAAAAAGGATAACAAATCAGGAGGAGGTACTGGTACAATAGTGGCTTCTGTTAGATGAAACTTCACAACAAATTCTGGTAGCCTATCTTGCACTTCCCGGCTTGCCTCCTCACATGCATTCGAGCCACAAGGCCATATCATATAGGTAATGGAAATAGTTTCTCCACTTGGCCGCTAGATACCCTTTACTATTAATGTCAGCCATGATCTCAGCTGATGGGGGTTCAAGCATATTGAGAACACTCCAATTCATATCATACAAGTGGGCGACCTTTACTCTTATGCCTACCAAAATTTTCGTCAACACTGTATTATTTAAACGTTCATTGGCAAGCAAGTAATCTGCTAATCTTAATTTCTTATTCATCCTAAATTTGTTCCTTTCTAAATGTTTTACCACTTTTTGAGATCTTTCAATATCTTGAAGCCAGAGATATCTAGACTAACATAATTTCATCTCTTGATCATCCTGATTAGCTTGCATTGTCCTTTCAAGCTCCTTCACTTGTTGTTATAATTCATTGTTCTTTTGGGCCATTGCTAAATCGGTTTCTAACATTTCTAGTCTGACTTCAAACCTTTGTTCTCTGTTTGCAGCATCTGGTAGCTTTTACTGAATAGGGAGAGTTTTCTGTTGTTTGTTTATCCAATCATAGTACTCATCGGTGGCTGCTACAACTCGCTTTCCTAATTCCTTCTTTCCTAAAATCATCTTGTCATCCCACGCTTTCTTAACTTCCTAAATTAAGCCTTTATTTTCTTCTCGCTGATAGTAAAAATTGAACCCTTCTATGGATTTCTGAAGTGGTACCCCTTGAAGAAAACTTAATTGCTTGAGTGCTACTGCAGGAGTATAAGAGATGCATCCTTTGACACCTACTAACAAGACCAAAGGGAAGTTACCACAACTATAAAGCAGTTCATCATTGTTCTACCATGGCTATTTTCATTGAATTTGGTCTTTCCTAACCTCACTGAATAATTAAAACCCACTCTTAAACATTACAATTTTTGATCTTTAGCATGCTAAAGAATTCAAAAGGTCCTAATGTCAGCATTATTAAATATTGTAACTTTCAAATGAGATGTGTAACCATTCAAATATAAAGCATTGGTAAATAGCATTTAATTTTCCCTCCTTGTTTCTCATGGGAAAATTTAAGGGTAAAGAATGTCTCTGCCAAAATAAATAGTACTGGGTTAACACCATATTGTTTCACTGCATAATAGATATCCATAGCATCTCGATCCAAAAAATTAGTTGCTGAGGGAAGGAGGATCAAGCTATAAACCATCATCATTAAAATTTCAGAAAACAATTTCCAATGTTTACCACTAGCTAGTTCCTTTAATTATTTCTCCAAATATTCTTGTGATAGTCCCTTAATTTGACCATGTTTAGCTCTTTTGGATTACACTTCAGTAGTACTTTTATTTAGTAAACATGCTATAGCTTTATTAGATATATTGTACCCTGGGTAAATAAAGACCTTAGTATGCTTCTATATAGGCTGATCAATCATTATCCCATATTCTTTTATAATCGGTGTGAGATGTGCATGAGGGAAAGCAAAACACTTAAGCGAGATGTCCCAAAATTTCTGTAAAGCCCTGATAGCTGCATGTGGAACTAGTACGTGGACCAATTTCAAAATTGTTCTATGTCTTATCCCTACTGATTCTCTGAACATTCTTAGTAAAATGCCTTCCATAGTCTTCAGTTTATCTAGTGATGACAATTACACTAATAGATTGGATTTGTTTGACTGACCAGTGTTTGAGTCCATCTTTAATGCCAAGTTTAGTTTTGAATATTTTGACACAAAACTCCTACAATAGTAATGAGCGATACAAGATTGCCATGCTGAAAACAGAAATTATGCAAAACTCGTTCCTTTTTTTTCACAATAGGATGCCAGTATATGGGAGAAAAGGAGGAAAATAAATTAAATGTTGAGAAAGAAGGAGAGAGAGAGAAAGTGATAAAGAGAGAGAGCATGCTCTTCATTGTCCTATTAAGGATAACCATAGGATAAAGGGACTTATCCTAAACGATCAAGGCCATAACTAGAAGGTAGCTTCAAGGGTCGACTTAGTTATGCATTGGTTTCATAGTAGGTCTACGTTCCTAGTAGAATGATCTTTTAGAATAGATTGCCTCCACTGAAACATGCAGTCAACTTGATAAGTGAGTTAACAATCTGGGTAAAGGCTTTCATGAATGCACAGGAGAATAAATCTCACCAAGCATCACTATACCATCTCCAATTATAATATGAGGTTCACATAGACCCAGGTATAGGGCACAAATGTGTGTGTAAAGGTTGTGTATGGTGCATAGTGTGTGTAAAGAGCATACAAACCTTAAACCCTAATTGATCTACCCCAAAATTACAGAATATAGCAGTTAAAGGTCATCTACATCAGGGTGTAAACATATGTCGCAATTATAGTCATCTATCCTAGGGTTCCAACAAAGCATGCTAATAGGAAAAGCAATTAAACACATCACACAGAAAGGTACCAAAAAGAAGTTTAAAATGCTAAGTAGATATTTACAACATGCTGAAGCAATAATAACCATAACAACAAAGAGGGAGGGGTAACAAATCACAAGCAAAGCATAAACAAACCTAAAAAAGAAAAAAGGCTTGACCCTCTACTTTCCCTAATGGAGTCACCAAACTATCACAATATGATTGCTAGAAAAGGCAAGTCATGACCTTAGGTGATAAAAGGAAAAAACACAGAGATTGAATAATGGATTCGCTACCAATTAATTAGAATGATAATTGGCATCCTTTAATAAAACAAACATTGGCCCTTGAAACCAGAGGATGAGTTAAGGAGTCAAGTTATGTGTGAAAAAAGTATTAGGCACCTCACAACGCGCACCTTAATGATGGTTATCCTAGATCATTTATGCTTAATTTTAATTTAATTACCCCCTTTTGTTAATAAATAAAAAGGTTGAAAAATTATATTTGTCTTACTAAGTGAGTGCCTACGTATCCCAATAGAGATCAAGGTCCACATAGTTCGAGAATAAATTGATAGATTTGACTAGGTGAGATGAACAATCTCTTTACTAGTGCGAAGTTTAGACAATGTGGAGGCACCAAGTCTTCACCCAAAGTCGAAGGAAAAGGTCAATGCAGAGGCATTAAATCCTCACCCAAAGCCAAAGAAAAAAGAGTTGGACAATGTGGTGGCATGGAATCCCCACCCAAAGTCGATGGTCAATGTGAAGGCCCTAGTTCCTCATCCAAAGCTAAGAACAAATATGAATAATGAGGCACCAAGTCCTCAATAAAGCCAATAAGGAATCTGGACAATGTAAAGGTACTGTGTCCTAACCTAAAGCTAATAGATAAAGTGACCGTTGGCATCACTATCGGAATAACTCTTTGCAGTAATTTTAGAAAGGGAATAGTGTTCTTACTTTTGGGCCCATTGGGCTTCTCATGTACCAAATTGGGACTTTTATTTATAGTGAGCCTTTGGAGCCCAAATTAATTTAAGGATGGCCATTGGGGTGCAAAAAGTACTTTTATTTGATAAGGGTTGTGTTAAGGTGTCAATTCTAAATATTAAAGTTTAATAAAGGAAACGGGAACAACAATAAAAAGTAAGAGCATAAAAATTGAGGTATAAATTGAATATGCAGGTGATGTAAATGAAAATGAAACGAGAATAATAATAAGGAAAATCATACTGCAAATAAAATAAAATAAAACAACAAAAGGTGAAAAGTTATAAAATAAAATGAGAACAAAATACCAAAATGGACTAACAAAATCTTACAGTCTACACGTTATTATACATGTCTATCCTAAGGAATTGAGAGATAACAACCCAATTGTAGCTTTTACTGGTTTAGGGAAAAGTATGAATATACAAAGAATTTATTTCAGGTATAACAACTATTAGAAATAAAATATGAAAGCACCTAATCCAATTAACCTAGTCGATAATTCGATAATCCTATTATTCTATCAGATAACCATAAAAAAATGCCAAGGAATTTTAAAAATGAAGAAAACTAGTCACTTAATCACCAGGAATACGTATTGGAATTGAATATGAATTCATGTGTATTTTGTAGTTAAACCTCCAGTGTTTAGGAATTAACCCTAAGAATGCCAACATAGGTCCACGTTAGAACATACAGTTTTGAAACATCCAAATTCACCAAAACAAGAATACTTTATTGAAAATAGAATTTTCTCATGAATTTCCCAGTCAAATAGAACTTGTGACCCCGACTTTTAGCGGATCTAACATAATACTAAACCATCAATATTGACTTCATTCAAATCAAAGGTGCAATTAAAATGTAACCATAAAACCTACAGTTAGAACCCGAAAGATTAGACCAACATAACAGATAAATGACATTCCCTCAATATGATAACTTACCAAATATCATCCAACACTAAATCAAAGGTAGATTCTAGAATGAGAATGAAAACACCCAGTTTCTGCATATGTAATTGAATGCCCAACAGAGTATTGCAAGTTCTAATATAGAGTTACTACATGAAATTTAGAGACCAATTCCCACAAATAGTAACACCCATTCTCATTTCGAAAACAGTACAATATGAGGCTAAGAATCTACTCAACTGTTAAAGAGGCATTTTAGAAAATCGAAATAACCACAAATCGCTCGAAAATAATTAATCAAAATAAATACAAACTTCAAGTAGAAGAAGAAAAATACTGGTACAGGTTCAATAACCCCCCAAATACTCCTTCTAACATCAAATTTATAAACAATCAAGTTTGCTCCCAAGAATTCGCCAATTGCCCTCTTATTTCAGAAGCTCCTCCTCCCTCTTCTCTGTCCTCGCTCTCAATCCCTTTTATAGTCGAAAAGGAGGATCAAAATCATTTCAATCGAATCCCTTCAATCAAGGTGTTAGATGAAGTGAAAAAGGGAAATAAACCTAGGGTTTCCTCTTGAGGTGGAGATGGAGGCAGATTTGCTGGTGATTAGGGAGGATCAGGCAGTGAATGTGACATGACAAAGGGTGCCAAGGAAATGCGCTTTAGGGTTTTCTAATGAAGAAGGAGGCCGTTGGAGAAGAATGAGAAAAACGAGCATTAGGTTAGTAAGTGGGTCGGACTCTTAGAGCAAGCCCGTGAGTTGGATCCTGAAGGGGATTGGTTAGCATATAGGCTAATGGTGCTTCTTGGAAGAGTGTGCTTGTAGACATTGGGTTGACAACTTAGATTAAGGGGCCTTTGTTGGGTTAATTGGGCTTCTTATTTTGTATCTTTTTTGTATTTCTATTTTTTCTTTTTGTATTTTCTGATTTAAAAATAATGCAAACCTATTCATATTTTTGGTTTTATATTTTACATTTTTGTGTTTGATTTTGTCATCTCAATTTTTATATTTTATTAATAATTAAAGATAAAAATAAAAAAATAAAAAAAACTAGACAAAAAATAGTGTTTACAAATAAGAATATTGAAAAAGTTATGGGATACTCACCTTTTATATTCCTAAATAAATTTATGAATCAAGTGGTATATTGCGATAACTTCAACATAGAGAAATTAATAGAACAATCGGGAACGTTTGGACCTAGATGGAATACCCTACAAACAATTACTGAATTGGAAAGTACATCCTTATTGGTTAGAAATCTGAATTTAAAAAAAAATCATGGCAAATGAATCCCATATCATGAACAGAGCTAGAGAACTATATTGATTCATGGGCTATGCCAAGTTTGGAGCAAAACCAATAGGTTTCCAAAGTGTTGTCTTGAACCTTAGTCTAAACACACCTTATGTTAGATTCACTGCTAAGAGATAAAGATACATGACTCAAAGTGATAGAATTTTAGTGCGACATACGACCGTAGATGCGATTGCGCCATGTAGTGTCGTGTAACACTTTTCACCCTTGGCACCACGTGGTGCAATCCCGCACGATAGACATAATCGACTCAAAGCCCGAAAACAAAGTTCAAACTTGATCCATGAGCTAATAGTTCAGGAGGAGCTAAATTTAATGAGTTCAGTCCATGCTCTCTTCTCCCTCCATTCACTTTATTAAATCTTAAGAGTCAAATTTTAATTAAATAAAAAAATTAAATTGTGATCACTTCGAATGGTTGAATTGTTTCTTATATATCCAAGTAAGGTTTGAAATTATAATTTATTTTGCAGGTTCAGCAATACTCACCCTATTCTATTTTATAATTATCTATTAATTGTCTAAGTATACACATTGGTGAATCATTGTTGAATTGAATTATAAAATATTTATAATTGGATACTAGTTAGTTAATTTTGTGGTTATAGTGGTCTTTAATTTCTCCCTAAAATATTTTCTCACAATTTTGAGTTATATTATTTTAAACGACTAATTTTTACACCTATATTTTCATATTTTCTTTTATACGTAATAATTTTATTATTAATTATTATTCTTCACTGTTATTTTTTATATTAAATCAATAATAATAAAAGAAGTATAAAAAACAATATTATAACAATATTTTGGTTACACATACACAAATATATATGAAAATTTATATATAGCACTTGATATTAATTAATAATTAAAATTATTTTTTATTATTTTATTTATTTATAATTAATTTGAAACTACCCAATTACATAGCTAGTGTGTACTGATAATTGTGTTTGATTATCAATTGATCAGGTCAGCTTGAGGTAAGGGTTAGTATATTGAGTTTAGTCAAATATGACTAAAATCTTCATCCCACCTATATAAAAAGTTTTGTACTTTTACAGTAATTAATAAAATTTATACAATATTTATTTAACATAACATTATTTTTATATTTTTTAATTTTATAAGATCAAATTTTTCTTTATACATAATTTATAAATTTTATGAAAAATTTGATTTATAAAACTAACATTCTTATTACAAGAAAGAATCCCTAAAGGTGAGAGATGAAGAGGCTCGTCCAAATTTAAAGGGAGTAAGAAAAATGGCTATTACTTGCCTGCCTAATGTGGCCGTAGGCAATTTTTTAATTTTTTTTTAATGTATTTTTAAGTTTTTTTAAATTTTTTAAATTTTTTAAATTTTTTATTTATTTTTTATATTATTTAATTTTTTTAAAAATCTTTAAAATATTTTATATTTATTTATATAATTTATTTATAAATAAAAAATGTTAAAAAATATTAAAAATATATAAAATAAAAAATAATTAATTAATATTAAAAATAAAATAAAATAAAAAATAAAAGATAAATAATATTAAGTGATTAACCAAATGAAATAAAGAAAGAAAATAAAAACTAAAAAGTGGGTGGGTGGTCTATTAAGAAAGATGTGACAGAAGTGACGGGTAGAGGTGAGAGTTGATAGCAGAGTACACGAAGGGGCCCTTCATTTATGGCGGCGTTAATGAAGGGTAGAGGTGAGAGTTGATCGGAGAGTAAATGAATGGGTACCATTTATGGCATAGTAAATGAAGAGCGGAGTAAATGTGGCGGAGGATAATTTGGAATATGTTAATTTTTTATTTTTTGTTTTGAATTTTTTTAATATTAATTAATTAATTATTAAGTAATACATTTTTTAAAATATTTTTATATTTTTATATATTATTTATTTATAATTTCTGATATTATTTATGTATAAATAAAAAATTTAAATGAAATTTAAAATATTTTAAAAATTATTAAAATATATATAATATAATAATTAATTAAATAATAATAAAAAATAAAAAATCAACCATCTCAATTTAAGTTACCGTCAACGTAAAAATAAAATTGTAGCCTAAAATTTTAGTCAAATACTACATTTAATAATAAAAACTAAAATAACTTTTTATTTTATTTTAATTACATACTTTTTTTAAAATAAAAGATATTATAACTTAAGTTAATTTTAAATTTAATTTTAATTAAATAATTTCTATGTTTAAAATATTTTTTATAAAATAATAAAGAAAAAATTGTAAAAGTTAAATTATTCTTTTATTTTTTTTATTTTTAATAATATTAATGCAAAAAAATAAAAAATATATTAAATATTTCTAAAATTTCGAAACTTTTTTTAATAATCAATAAAAGATAGATTTAAATATTTAAACATATTGAATAATTTTTTTAAATTATTAATATATAAATTTAAAAATTTTGAAAAATTATTTTAAATACATAAATAATTTAATTTTTTAAATTTAAAATTAATTTAAGTTGTAATATTTGTTTAATTTTTAAAAAATTTATATAATTTTATAATTGAAAAGAAGGTGGTATAATTAAAATATATATTATAATTTACTCCAAAAATGTATAAAACATATGTTTGAAATCTATAGATAAGATACTCGTTCGGGTTTAGATGAAAAAATATATATTTTTACAAAATCGACCCGACTGCCCGAATATGATTTTTAAGGAAGCATCACGCTAATGACCGTATATCAATATATTACTTTACATTTGAAATCTGGTCAGTTTGAATTGAGTCATCGGATAATGCTCACTTGTCTTTGAGGCAATATATAGAACGGTATGGAGAAATTTTTAGATAAATTTGATATATGTATTTTATATTAAATTAATTATGAATAAATAAATAGATATGATAAACGTGAGTTTTATATTTACCTTTAATATATTTATATTTTTTATTTACGTTTAATATATTTATAATTAACTTAATTTACATATTTTATATAAGTTAAATTTATCTAAAAATTTATCTGATCTTATTTCAATTAATGGATGAAAAACCTAACCACTGCTGCAAAGGATTGTCTTATGCAGGAGCTTGCATACTCTTCGTTTAGTGTTTTTTTTTTAAAAAAAATTCATACAATTATTTTGTTTAAAATTTAGAGTACAATTAATTGAATGATTGGATAAAAGTTGTACGCATACACTTAGTTTCTTGATTGAATGATTTGGAGTAATACGTAGATGGTCCATTTCTGGTGTATGAGTCTTTTGACTTAGTCTAACACATTGAACTATTTGAAGTGTTAACCTATTAATAGATATTTTTTCATCATTTTATTAATTCAGTATATTTTCACCCACATATTAATTTTATACTTTAATCATTTGTTAAGAAACTAAAATTCTCAATTACATGTAATAATTATCTAAGCTCTACAGATATTTATATATAATGGATAAATAAAGAAAAAATATAACACACCTTCCAAATTGCAAGCTTTCAAATTTTCAATTATTTTCTACGTTAAATAAAGAAACATCCTAAGAATGAAAATTTTAGATTAGACCTAGAGATCTACCCCCGATATTATTCAAATCTGTCAAAATGGCAAAAGAAGCGGCGCTGTTTGTCCTTTCCCTTAGAACGCCCTTGAATGTGAACCATTATTGATTGTGAAAGGGGCAAATGAATGTGAACCATTATTGATTGTGAAAGGGGCAAATGAATGTGGACCATTAATGAATAATATATGTAATAAATCTTTTCAGTCGGCTACTTTAATTACCTTTTCTTTTAATCAAAGGCACTTCAACTACTTTCATTAATAACATGTTAGAGAGTGATGATTTAACAAGAACAATTGGGACTCCTGTATTGTGAGATTAATGTATTAAACTCACCCACTGATATGATCACTCCAAACAACATACTTTGAACTAGGGCCGTTCGAATCCAAACTAACCTAATCAAAACGAAAAAATTCAACCCAAACTGATGAATTAGTTTAAATTTTTTATGTCTATGGTTTAAGATTTTTTAACCTTATCTTAAATTTTTAAATAAAAAATTAATGAAAATAAAAAAATCCTTATTTTTACAATTATATCAGACTCTTATTTCAGATGACATTTTTTTTGGACATATTTTTTCATAATTTTGTATAATCATCACACAAACAAATAGCAATTTACAACCACAAAAATATGAATTAAATATAAAATACTTTATAAATAAGAAATTTAATGATCAAAATATCTAATATGTTGTAGGCTTCATAAAATATATTACAATAGGAGGCATACAAGAATAATTAAAATTTTAGGAGATTGCTATATGCCGTTCAAACTTTTCCATTTGAGTGCTAAACAAGAGATCGTCTTCGCAGAGGAACCATCTTCACTTAGCGCAGCAGCAGCGGCATCCTTGAACACTTTGATTCTTCTGCCAATTTCTCTGCCTTCATCACCTTCCATTACACTCTTTATGACCTTAACAATTTCTTCTCTTTCTACTATGCCAGTTTCATTTGCTTTTGGCCTCACTGCAACTTTGAACTCATCAGTTAGCATT
>JASKGM010091072.1:0-30229 GCA_034509205.1 Ceratonia siliqua
AAACACGAAAAAACACTGATGAAAAATATTTTTACCCAAACAAGTTTTTTGTTTTTTTGTTTTATAAAACTATTTTTCAGAGTTATTTTCAAAAACTATTTTTAAAAATAATAAAACAAAAACTGTTCCAAACAGCCCAAAAATTTCTTAACACCAACATCAAAGTCTCTGCCAATTTGTAGAATTAAGTGATTCTTTAACAGCTAATATGCATATACTATTTCAAAATTATGACATTAGCTCCATTTACTAATTGAACAATTCCAAGAAATTTTTTACAAGATAGAGATCATTCAGAAAACATATTGCCTTGACATTTCAAATTTTTTACAAGATTTCCTCCAACTTTACAGATATTCCAATCTTAAATTAAGATTATCTCGTGTACTCAGGATTATTGGAAAGCAAAAAAAAAAAAACACGTGAAATTCAATGAAATTAAAAACAACAAGAAAGCACAAGAAATTACAAATTAGTTAGCTCTTTGGTTTTTTTCTATAATTGACTATAGGAACAATGGCTGGGAATCTAATTTGATTGTTTAAGGTTTTATTTGAATTTGAAGAACAAAAATTAGTATTTTTTTTTTTTTTTTTGCATTTGACTCCAATTGAGATTTAAATTTATAACTCTGATCAATTCGGTGAATCTAGTATCATTAAGCTAAACGCTTATGGGTAAAACAATAATTATGTTGAAATTGGAAATGTTTACCTGTTGTTTTCAGCTTATTCTTCTCCGTCTTAAATCCTATGAAGATTTTTGTTTAATTAACGCTTATGGGTAAGATTTTTGTTTAGTTATCTCCAGCCTGGCGATTCTTCCACTCTTAAATTTAGAATAGCTTATGGAATTGGCGACCAATAACTGAACTCCAGGCTACATTCATGATTGGAAAAAAATTAATGGACCAAAATATGAAGCATGCGAAACTCAATGTTTTTCAAGAAGATATTAATGAAAGTAGTTGAGGTAGTTAAATAAAAAAATTTAATTACATGTCATTAATTAATTGATGGACTTAATGATGTGTCATTCATTGATTGAAGAACTGGTGGCAAACACCTAAAAAATTTTACCTAAGTTTTGTTTGTTTAGTAAAAGGAAAAAACAGGTAAAAGTTTTTTAGTGCTAATTTGTCATTAGGTTCTCTAATTAATGAATAATATATATACATATAGATATTAATAAAAGTACTTGAAGTGGTTGAATGAAAATATTAGTTACATATGTCATTCACTAATTGTGATTGAATCTCGTATAAAGTAAGTATTTAATTAGTCCAAACTAATTGAAATTGGAAGAAATATCATTGAATCTTTGACAATAAATTTTAGAATTAATGATTCTTTCATAGCTAATATGCATATACTATTATTAAATTACCCCATTATAATTCTCTCTTTACTAATTGATCAATGCCCAACAAAGAGGTTACATATATCTATACTTATTATATATGCTTATGGACATATCTTTATTTGTTAAAATCATCTCCTAAAAAAATGTAAAAATAGAATGAATGTTTTCAAATTTTAAGAGATAGTGAGATGGTGGGATAGTATTATTAATTTTTATAGATAAAAATTATTAGTAAATAATTATATTTTTGAGAAATTGTTTAGAGTTTGAAAATTACTTATTATTTTTAATTTTTTAAATAAAATAATAATAAATAAATAGTGGATTAACACTAGTTATAATAATTAAGATAATTCAGAAAAAATCTTGCCATGACATTTCATATTCTACAAGATTTCCTCCAAGCACAAATATTCCAATCTGAAACCTAGAGTACCTTGTTTATATCCTCTACCATTATTCTACTCTGGGTTATGGGAAAACCAAAAAAAGAAAAGACAATAAAAAAACAGCTCGTGAAACTCAATGAAATAACAAAAATGTAAATTTCACATAATCATCTCTCAAATTTCATAAAAGTTTCTCTTAGCTACTCATAACCATTCATTCTTCTCAACTTACATCAGTAAAATTTATTGAATAACTGAAAAAGTTTTTATAAGATTTGTCCAGGTACAAGAAACAAATCCGTGACCTTTTGGCTTTTTTCTATAATTGACTATAGGAACAATGGTTGGAAATCTCATTGGATTGTTTAAGGCTTTATTATAAGAATTTGAAGAAAAAAAGAAAACAAAAATAATTATTTTTAAATTGGAGTATGTTTGACTGTAATTTCCGTTTTCTTCGCCTTCTTAAACCCTATGAAGAGTATTCTTTAGTTAACGTTGCACGAAGTTCCCTGCAGGTTCAAGTATTTTAATATTATAATATAAGCTTCATGAAGTGATTAACCATTATGAAATGTTGAGTTAAGAACAACTTGTAAAAGCCATTGAAAAAATATCTTTGAAATGTTTACACACATTTATTATATTATGTTATCTGTATAATGATCAATACATAAAAATTATATATTCATATTTAAATGAAATAAAACGGATACTACCAAAATTTCATAATGCCTTATTGATTGAAAAGGAAATGGACCAAAAATGGAAGCATGCGAAACTCAAGGAAATAAACAACGAATAGTTGTTATTGACAGAATCCTTCTATCACTGATGTTGCCCCATGATTAAGCTTTCTCATTGGATAATAGTAGTCAAACCCATTGTACTACAACTGGACAGGATAATTGACAGCTTGTGTTATGTATTCAGATCTAATCATGCCACCTGACTCATGTGAAAAAATATTGATGTAGTAATATATAATTAATAATTTAAATGAACTTAAAATTAAGTACACAGTTTAGATCTTTCCAACATAAGTCATATAACATAAATGAATCCAAACTTGTGATACTGACCCGGCAAAAATCTAAATCGAACCAATAAACCAATTCGGAGAATTTTGCCATTCCTAAATTTAAGTTTACCTGACCCTTAATAGTAACATAAGTAATTGTATGAATAAATTTCAATCCGGTCTAATTTAAAATTTAGAATATAAACCCGAATTCAATTTTATTTAGGAATATAAAGTCCAAGTCAAATTGGATTTAATTCAGTTTAATAAAAAAAACTTTTATACAAAAAAATTAGACTATATAATATATTAATATAGTGGTGGCCCTCTTTTAAAATTGGGCCTAAACTTTTATCTAAATCCGAAATTTGAACCCAAATAAAAATTAAGACCGAATTCGACAAAAGAAAGAAGGAAGAAGATGGGAATGAAGGTTCCTTATGTTTCAGTTACCTCTCTTTTTTCCACCTTTCCTTTTCTTGAAATATACGAATTAGGCTTAAACTTCTGCCCTTCAGTCTTCATGGTTGTACTTATACCTGTTCTCAGAAAGTCTTCATGGCTATACTTGTATTCTTCAGAAGCCTAGATATTATCTGCAGCAGGATCGGTAACTTTATCCATAACCCTCCTCCAACTGAGAAAACAGCAGAAGACTGTAAGCGATAAGTGTCAGTCACTTTAACTGAGAGAGCCAATTACATTAGCAGGTGACATCTCAGACAATTCTTTAAGGTTCTGGAAGTTTAAGAACTTATGGACATGTAGCTGTTACAATATTAGCCAACACACGAGAAGGGTAGAAAAACAGGAATGAAGGAAGGATAGGTACTCTAATATAGCATTCAGTCTCAGTTACACCCCATCATCTAATATAGCATTCAGTCTCAGTTACACCCCATCATGAGTGAAGACAGTAAGACATGAACCCTCAAATATTCGAGTTCGAAACCCGACTACGTAAAATAAAACTCAGCTCGTCCAGTGATTATGTCTAGTCTCAATCTCATTGCATTCTTTTATGTTTCAAGTCCAGGAAAATTAGAAAATTCTGCACCCTTTGACAGCCAACCAAGAAAGTGGATACAACAGAGGACAATTCACTACAAAGTTTAAATGTGGTATATTATCTGATAAAGTTCACCAGATAATTCAATGAAGACAATCTGACTAAATGAATATCAAAGAGAAGCCATATTTCTGTAGTATCAACTCTCACTTTGATCCTCCTCAATCTTGGCTACATTGTTGGTATTGCTTAAGGCATTTCCAAAATTCAGGAGTCCGTTTCTGTACAGAATGTCCAACTCATCGAAGTAAGGGCAAGCCTTACTGTTTAGACGTCGCTTCTTACCGCTTCCTATTGTTCTTTTATAGTACTTATTGATGTTCTCCCACTTCTCCTTACACTTCTTTGCAGAACGGTTGTAGCCCATATTATGCATTGCTTCAGAGATCTCCTCCCATATAGATCCTTTGGATCCCATAAGACGAAACTTATGTTCTAATGAAGTTCTTAGAGTGATGAGCGCTTGTACTTCAGCTTCTGGCCATCTATTGTTACTTGGATCAGTCTTAAAATCTTTTTGGATGCTTGCCTCGTTATCATCTTCTTCTCTTAAGCTGCTTACTGCTGCTTGGGGGACTTGAATTTCATGGCCCAGTAGATTCTGAATAAAAGATATGATGGCTAAATTCCGAGATTTTTCTTGGACTCTGACTTCCTCATCTTGTTTAATTCTTTCCATCTCCTTCTGCTTCCAAGCTTCTTCTCTCATCACTCTTTCCCTTTCCTTCTTTTCTATCAAATCCACTAATTGTTTATGCATCTGCTCTTGCTTTTTCATCACTTTCATTACTAAATTTTCTAGAAAATCTTCAAGCTTTTCCATGGTCTTTTTCCTTCTCTTTACACTGCCAGGTTTTTTGGTACTTCCAGATGAATTGTCATCATCATCTGAAGTTGAGCTGAAATAGATAAAAACGGATTAAAAGAACAGCTCAAGTTCATTTTAAATCTGATATGGTATATATGATTAAAGGTAATGTCTTTCATCCTGATACTAGCAGTCCAGCCTAAATCTTTTGAATATTGGTTGCAGATCCTCTTCCCTAAGCTTTATCACTTACAGAACATTCCACATGCAAAAATAACTTGTATAATCAGCTAGATGTTGACCCAACTATGATACCATGGTATGCATTTAACTTAAATACTCCATAAAACAATGATTTCAATTCATATAGAAGAAAACAAATTAGAGGCCCCTTATCAGACCTAGTTGCAGCTTACAAGTGTATCATAATGAGCATTAGATAGTAAATGATAGTACAATTAGTATTACTTTTGCAACCTCTGCCTCATAGATGTTCACTGCTTCCCTGTAACAAGCAGGATGCTTAATTATGCCCAACAATACTACGATTAATACTACTCATACAAACTTTATTCACTGTACAGAGATAACTGCATGAGTTCGAACTAAAATTTAAGTGAGGTCACCTTTAAATTCAGATGCAGCCAGGAAAAATAACCCACATTCTGCTATAGCCACCAATCACAAGTTGTACATTCAAAAAGCACAAGTTCATAACCTAAGTGGCTAATTCAAAATTTACCAACCAAGATTTTTTTAAAGAGGGAAAATGGCCAAACAGATCTTTAAAATACAAAACGGGTCATGATACCCTGGAAAAGTTATAATGTAACTTCTAAAGATCACCTTGTCGGGTAGTTCTACCTCACTGTAAAAATATAATATAAAGATAAAAGATTGATTTAATAATAATATAATAATAATAATAATAATAATAAATGGGGAAAGATGTTCAATATAAAGTTATTTAACTTTCTAGCCAAAGGCAATTAGATGAAAACAAACCCAATTCTACAATCTTATCCCCAAATGAATTAAAGTTATTGGATTAGACATTAGCACTAAAGATTTGTGGTAATGAAGAGCAAAACTCACCTAGAAATTTGTCCCAACAGACATCCTTCTACGTTCGGGTCCCAAATATGAGTGTCATGGCCCGACCCGGCCTGCACCTGATCCTCCATCTGAAGACGAGCATTTCCTGCAACATGGCCGCAATCTTCTTTCCCCAGCGCCTCGATAGCATCTACTTGCTGTTCCAGAGATTCAAGGTTCCGACTTGACTCTCCATTATCGACACACAGCTGATTACTAAGGTAACCTACATCGAGGGATGCCACGGAAAGCCCTCCATTCTCGGGAAGCTCACCCACCTGAGAGCCCGGTGAAGACCTGCCGTTGCACCTGATGGGGCGGAGCTTCTGAGGCGGCCGCGGGTTCTGACGGTCGGCTATTATCTCCGGAGGGTGAATAGGAGCGGTTGGCTGAGCGCAAAGGAAGTCATTGGCCTCGGGAAATGGGGCCACGTGGTCAGGGAAGTCGTCGCTGGTGAAGAGCTGCTCCATACAGAGTCGGTGGCGGATGGTAAAAAATTTGCGGCTTGAGGGTTTTGGGAAGAGGTGAAAATGAAAATGGTGGTTAGTAAACAGGAGTAAAACCTGGGTAAAATATAGAAACGCTACAATTACGGATGTTGTAGTTTGTAGGCCCATAATTACGAGGCTGTCCCCATGCTGACGTGTACATCTACCCCGTTCCATTCCCCTCCTGTTTTGGGAATTGCTTTGGTAATTTTCAACTTTCAAAGTTTGAACTTTGAAGGCCTGAACGTCTGAAATTGGTGCAGTAATTCGTAGCTAACGAGCCAAAGTGGCAAATTTCTCTCACCCACTGAGACCTGGGACTGGGAGGACTACTTGCCCAGGTAATTATAAATGAAAGACTAAGGAATACTATCCTATCCTACCCCCGAGTAGCAACACTCGGGTAGGTTTTTATTTTTAAAATTTTAATTTTTTTATAATTTTTATTTTAAAATGTAAGTTAGAGAAATCTAAAAAAATTTTAAAAAAATAAAAAAAATTTAATAATACAATACTTAAAAAAATTCAATAAAATAAAATAAAAAACAAAAAAAAGTTAAAAAAATATTTTATTTTTTTTATTTTTTTAAAAATTATTTATACTAACTTCTTAAAATAAAAATTATAAAAAGAATTAAAAAACTAAACTTTATAATTTTAATTAATTATTTTTATGTTATATATTTTTTTAAAAAAAATTTTATCCTTTTTTAATATTAATTAATTATTTTTTATGTTATATATATTTTTTTTAAATTTTAAAAATTTTAAAAAATTACATGATATAGTAAATAATTAATAAATATTAAAAAATAAACATAAATACAAAAATAAAATAAAATAATTTCTCAACCGTCCACTTGCCTTCCCTTTGGTTATATTTTGTTTTATTTTAATTTTTTATATTTTATATTAATAATTTAAAAATATATCAAATTAATTTTAAAAATAACATCACTAAATAAATTAACAATTTTTATTAGATTGACAATGATAATGTGAACGAATTTGGACGTGACAGCACAAGATACCCTCATCAAAGACGGAGACTGTCTTCATCTTCAAGCTTCCTATAATTTTTTGTGATTGTAATAATATTCTCAACACTGCTCGATGCTCTCTCTGTCACATGTTATCCCTGTCAAGGCCGTGACAGGTCCTTCATGATCTGAAGCGAAATGGGACAGACTAAATACAGAGGAATTTCAATTTCATCCATATTGAATTTGAGAGTTTAAAAAAAATGACGATCTGTGAAGAATGAAGATAATGATATTTAGAATATACAGAGAAGAAGAATGAAAGAGATTGGTACGTTGGGTTGGGTAAGGGAAAGTGGCTCTATAAATATTAAAAGTTTGAAAGAATATTATTATATAAATGTGTCAATGTATATTCTATGATTCATTGTTTTTACCAGTCATAGATGCTTAAACCTGGTCAATCTTTATGTGGATGGTCAGATTCAAACCCAGCCACAACCATTTGAAATATTTATTCTGTTTTAAATTATTTATAAATTTTATTTTATCTTAAATTATTTTTTATTTTATATTATCAATAAAATATTAATTATTATTTTTTATTTTTTTTTATGTATGATTATTTTTATGAGATAACTAAAATTTAAATTGAATTTAATATAAATAATTTATTTAATATAAATATTTTTTAATATGATTAAAACTATTTAATAATTTTTTTAATTTTTATATTATTATTTTAAATAATAAATAATTTAAAACGAAAAAAAATTTTATTATGAGTTTTTTGAATTTTAGATGCACGAATTTCTTGGGTGTGCCGTGTGCATATCATCCATTTCCACTTGGCAAAATTTTAGTGGCTAATACTGTGCGAGGTTGTTCTGACCACTAAATAGGAGAGTTCCGAATTGAATGCAAATTTTGTGGGCGGAAATTCATAGACGAAGACTCCGTTTTTGACAATCAAATCTGCACATTCAGAGAAGTTGCAGGATAGAGGAGAAGAAGGAAGATGGCTGATAGTGATGTGTCTCCAATGAAATCATTCTTACAAATTTATCTACCTTGAATGTGACGTGAATAAAAAATCGTTAATTTATTTAATAATGTTATTTTTATGTAAAAAAAAAATGAAACCAACCATACTTTCTCCTGAATAAAATAGAGGATGGCAAAATCGAGTATAATATATTGTGCGGTTCGAGTCACACCACAAATAACATGCTGAGATTGCTTCCGGCGCTATCATTCCTCTTCTTAAGAACCAGGAATTCCCATTATCTTGCAAAAAGTCGGCGTTTGATATCTTCGGGGAGAATAAAAGGAAGAGCAGCTGCAGGAGGTAATGAAACAAGTTATGCTATTTTTATTACTGAATCGTTTTCTGTTAGTTCGGTATAGAATCTTGGTTGAACGTCTCATTTGATGTCTCTTGTTTTAAGATTTATGGAGACCAAATTTCAAATTCTTGGAATTTGTTGTAGTTCATTATCATTTCAGTTCGTTCTGTTCTTTGTGTCAGCTGTGAAGCAGACAAGAAGTGGATATATGTTATTTTGGCCTCCATCTGTTTTTCAGTGAAATCTTTTGCTTAGCCATTTTTTTAGCTACCTTTCGACTCCTTTATTCCGCAGTTCGCAAAAGCTTTCACTTTTGTTTGACATTTTACCTGCTTTACATTTAAACAATCTTCTTCTCTCATTTTTAAAAGCTCCTTCTTTACCTATGCTCACGTATTTTATTCATTGCGCCATTTCTTGTGTTTCTTTCTGCCCAGATGCGATATATCAATCAATTTAATCCACTCCAGGCTAGTTTGATCGTTATGATTTATGACTGACAGTCAAACCTTTGAGCCTATATAACCACCCACTTCGTGTTGACAGAATCCACTGTTTTGGAAAACATACATGTCCCCACTTCACTTTTTATTAAGCCTTTGCTATCATTCCAAATCCAAGAAACTTTCTTTTCGTAGGTCGATCACCTTCTATGCCATCACATATGTGCTTACCAAAAGGAGCAGCTTGAAGCCTTGAACTGATTTCAATCTTCCTGCAAAATAGAGATTTCTGCTACTCCTTGCAGTTATTTTGCTGGGCATATTGTCAACAACTGGCTGGTTGTCCTTCTGACATGATTTCCTGTTGTTAAGTTTTTCACTTGAAATTCCACTTTTAAAGTTTGAAAATATCCAGAATCTTTAGCTGCAGAGCAGCTCTGAAGTCTTGTAAGGTTCTTTTTGAAATGAGTAATATATGAACCTTGTTAGATTTTGAAGTTCAATTCTTTTCTTCCTTCTTTACAGTTGTAAACATTAAGGAAGAATGGCTATGAGGATTGATAGCCATCATGTATCCTGTATTGATTTCCCCTTTTGAAGGGCTTAATACTGTTCAGCTTTGTCAACAACACTAAACTAGTTTTCTTTACAGTTTAATGTTAGTTTTTCTTACGCTTCCTTGGCAGTCAAGATCAGAGTTACAACCCCTTTTCCTATTCGATCCATGTCAGCCTCAAGAAGTTCAACGCCAACTGCAGCACGAGTGGCTGCAGAGGATGAAGTGCAACACGTTAAATTACTAACATCAACCAATGATGACCATGGTGGTGTTCTTATAGAAATGGACGAGCCTATTGATTCTACAACCTTTGTCTCAATTCTGAGAGCTTCGATTTCTCACTGGAAACATCTGGTAGTTTTTCATAGTAGTCGCATATTATAGTCAATTCTGTTGTTTGATCTTTGATTGATACATAATGATGCAATTGTAGATTAGACTTTAAGGCTTTTTCCATTTGAACTATACATAATTAGATAGGTATTGTCTATGCTTCATGATGTGGCTAGCACTTAGCAGAGAGCAAAAAACAAGCACACAAATCAGATTGAGTGATTTTCATGAATAACTGCTGACCATAGGCCGTCTTTTTTTTTTCTTGTGCCTTGTGGTAATAATATTTCTTTTACATCAATAGACACAAACACTCTTAAGAAGTAGTTTTAAGTGATTCCAATTCCTTTTTAGAAGTTGATGTAGTTCATTGACATAGTTGCTGAGTTACATAATCCTGATTTAGCAATAATGATCTACTGGAATAAAGTTCATTTTCAAGGTTGAATTAGACTTTCGGATTAGGGGTGGCAAATGGGTGGCTTTGGGTTGGGTCAAAAATGGATGATTCAAGTATGACCCATTTAACTATTTATTATCCATTTAAATTTTTTAGGGATCATTTTAATGACCCATAATTAAGGTCAAGTTCGACAATCATTTATGTGAAACTTAAGGTGCTATATAAAGAGTGTTCATCTAGCATTTACGTACGAATGATGCTACTCTCTTAAAATTCACACAAAATTTACCTGGTTCGCAGACTTGAACCCTGCCTTGGCCGGCCCAACTCTAAGAGCCAGTTCTTGGTCCATAAGCTGGGTCTGAGGCCGGGTCAATAATTTATTCTATTGGGTTATTTTTATCATCGCTGCATGTTCAGGGATTCTAACTTTTGTCACTGTCTTTGTTCAATTGAGTTAATGAATCAACATTGTCTTGCAGGGCAAGAAGGGCGTTTGGATAAAATTACCAATTCATCTAGTCAGTCTTGTTGAAGCTCTGGTTAAGGTGACATTGCTGCTTAGCAAATTATTAATGGTTACTCTTGAGAAGTTTGATTAATGAAACCTTCAGCTCCACTTAGGTCGTTATGTAATTGTGTATTAACCATTACTTCTTTGGCACTTCCATACAGGAAGGATTTTGGTACCACCATGCAGAGCCAAAATATTTAATGCTTGTATACTGGATTCCAGAAACTGCAAATACTATTCCAGCAAATGCCACCCACCGAGTGGGTGTTGGTGCATTTGTCATGAATGAAAAACGAGAGGTATTTGTATTTTTCGACTTTTGATCAGTGTACTGTGTTACACTATCAGGCTTATAGGTTAATTGGAAGCAACCCCTTATAGTTTGAGGGCTGTGAGCCTCTGACCAATATTGTTCCTTTCTCATGATAAAATATAAATATCACCTGCTGATAGGTCCCAATCAGAGTAGATACAATAGCAAAGAGATAAGTGTTCTTTTGGGGTAAGAACAAACCACAATACTTGAGCTAATATTTTTCATTAATCATAAGTAACCCATTACCTTCTATTCTACCAATATATATAAGGAAACTTGCCTATACTATTGCTAACAGTCCCCAGAGCAAAGCCACGAACTAACAACTACTACACGAACTGAATTCGTGGGGCTAGAAATAAGCAATCCTACACTACTGCCACGTTCATAAAGTGCTAAAATAAAGGTCCTATACTAGTTATAGGAAGCAACAAATAAACTGAAAGCACCACGTAATAGCTAGCAAGTCAGCGGTTATCAACTTGTCCCATTGCACCATCTTCCTTTTGATCCTGTACTAGTTTATCCACTCACGTCACGTCCTACATGTTTAGATCTTTGTGGCTTATCACCTGCCAGTTACTTGTGGGTCTAGCAGCACTTCTTCTAATGAGGTATCTGAAGCTTTGATATTAAGGGTTCGATCTACCGTTTCCCTTTCCCTAAATTCTTAGTACATTGCGCTCTTATATAACAAAAAAATATATTAATGTAATCAATTGGGTTGAAAAGTGAAGTTACACACGTCAAAGGCTTCTGTTGAAGCAGTTTATATTTAGAAATTCATCCCCGAGAGGGACTAGTATATTAAAATTAATTAGGAAAGTAAAGGGAAAAAAGCACCATGCGATCTCATCTATTTATAGAAATAAATTTTGATTTATGGACTTCGTCTTTGTTGTCTGTGTAATTCCTAAATCCCACCTGTGCTTCTGTGTCATTCTTTTTCAGAATTTTCATTGGAAAAAGATTATTGTCTCTCTGACTGCCAAGAAATCTTCTGCAAGTTCTATTTGTATTTGTCTTTAATGTCTCATTTTCTGGTTTTACTATGATCTTAGGTCCTAGTGGTTCAAGAAAAGAGTGGACTATTTCAGGGAACTGGAGTCTGGAAATTCCCTACTGGAGTTGTTGATCAGGTATCTTGGTATCTTTGTCATTACAGCTTAAGAGGCTACTGTTTCTGTATATAATCCACTTATTTGACTTATCCAGGGAGAAGATTTTTGTGCAGCAGCAGTAAGAGAGGTCAAAGAAGAGACAGGAGTAAGTAATCTCTGTCGTATCAATATTAAATGTTGGCTAATCCTAAAATCAGCTATTTGATCAACTCTAGATGAAACTTATCATTGTAATTCTATGCCTAATATTTCTGGGTTCTGTCTATTTTCAGGTTGACTCAGAATTTGTGGAAGTATTAACATTCAGGTATCATATTTCCATAAGAATCTATCACTCCGTGTCCGTAAGGGGAAACTCCAATGATTGAATATAGAGACTTCAACATGAAGTTACAAGGTTCAAATTTCATTGAGATTGGGAGCTAGGCACTAATGAAAGGAGGATGATCCATCCACATTACGTAGTTCTAAATTCTATTTAACAAAAAATAATTAAATTGTTTATTTACCAACTGCAAGAGGGATGGCAATATTCTTTGTTCCCAGGGATGCCTCCGAGGTTGCTCCACATGGGGGTGGAATGGGAGGAATTTCTCCTTAAAGGGGATAGGGGATAGGGGTGGGGGTAAATATCCTTTTGCCTAGAATTTTGGAACGAAGATGGGGATCATACTCTGCCCCGTGGGGATATTGAAAATAATAGAATACCCTTTATTTATTTAATTACTTTACTATATATGTCTTTATTAGTAATTATGCATTTATAAATTATACTGATAACCTTTAACATGCATCTATTATTAAAGATTGTAATTAAGTTTAAAATTAATTATTTTGGTTTTTCAAAAATATTTAATTCTTACAAAATTTTACAAATTTGGAAATCCGTGAGGGTTTCCGTACCCCTAGAGGAGAAATAGGGATGGGGAAAATTGGTCTGGGTAACACGGATAGGGGAGCAAGAGAGTGACAAGGACAGAGAGCAGGGAAGGCCTCCACGGCCTCCATTGCAATCCCTAAGCTCCATTGTAGGTTGTATATGGTTAATGGTTATGTAAAATTAGTGAAACTTGCCAATGTTTCTGTGTCCACTAATAACCTGGTTAAGTTCTAGCAAGAGTATGTGCTTCGAACATGCATATATTGTGCTGGAAAACTAGAAGCTACCTCTTGTTTTCTATTATATAGTTCTGTTGATTCTTGTGAGTTCACAATTTAAATAACTAAGCATTCGTTACTTTCTTCTGACATACAGACAAAGTCACAAGTCATTCTTTGAGAAGTCAGATTTGTTCTTTGTGTGCATGCTGCGCCCACTTTCTTCTGAAATCCAAATGGACGAAACAGAGTTAGAGGCAACACAGTTATGTACTTTTAAGCACTTGAAGCTAAGCTGTAATTATGGTTTGATAACATTTCATGCTTTCTAATCCCCCTGTTTTGCTTAGATCCATACCAGGCTGAATATAAATTGTACAATTGAAAAAGATCAAACAAGCAGTACTATAGTTGCTCAAATCTAACAAAAAAAATGAAAAGTCTAAAACACAAATAGTCTGGTCTAATGAAGGGTCATATATTCTGATCTTTGATAATTTCTAGTCATACTAAGTAATACAAGGGTGATTCTCGGTGAAAGTAATACAAAGTGCCCTACACATACGTAGTTCTAACTCCCAAGAGACTTCTAGAAGGTGTTTGGTATCACAATTGAAACTAATAAAAAAATGATACAAGTATCATTTTATAAAAGTTAATAAAGCTAAAAGTGGAGTGATGTGAAATTTTTATAATTTTTGAAGAGATATTATTCAAAATAGTATCATTTACACCCTAGTGTATTAGATGACACCATGCATCTTGGATAATAGTGTACTAAAGATAGGCATCTTAGATCTCTAGTATCATTTAATATATCAGAATCAAGATTGTCGTGTACTAAATGCCTCTTTAGTCATTACAATAGTGCCATATTTTAGGAAATTAATCCTACTACCTTATTTTCTTGATCTAGTACCTTGATTTTTGGTTAATGGTTAGACAGAAAGTGTTTAAAACATTCTGAATTAACTTCTAACTCGAAAAGGAAGACCATAATAACTAAAGGCATATATCAGTTCTTGATATCATTCTATTGCTGCAGTGGATGCCATTTGAGAAATATGCAGCTCAGCCATTCATCCAAAAGCATGGGCTTTTGAAGCACGTGAATGATATATGCTTGGCGAAGATCAATGGAGAATATTCTGGATTCAAACCTGTACCTACATCATCAAACTTTTCTAAGAAAAAGAGTTATTTGTACTTGAATGCTGAAGGCCTGAAGAGGCTTAATTCTTTGTAAGCATTAGAAAAGGTTACACAACTTGAAGGTACTCAATCTTAACAACTTTGTATAGTTTGATTCATTATGTGAACAATGTTGGTCTTCATCAACTAAAATAACTTATTCTACAATAATTGAATAATTTTAAGTTTGAACTTGAATCTATATACTTCAGCCTAAATTAGTGAGCTATGACATTTGGAAGGAATTACATGGGCTATAGTTTCAATTACGCATTGACTAATGCAGTCAGATGGTTAAATATATTAATAAAACTATTCATGAACTTTCAATATATAGCTTAAGCTTTTAGCATGTATATGTAATGGTATTTGACATGATATCACAGCTTCTGTAAATAAGCAATCAATATTAAATATTATAATATAATTATTCATAAATCTTCACTTAATAGCTTAAGATGACTTCAAAATACATATGTCCCAAATTTGCTACCACTCATTAAATGCTAGCAGAACTTGTTCACAAAATAACATTTTTTTAGGCAAAAGTATTCTTTTTGTTCCTTACGTTTGCACCCGGTTTCATTCTTGTCCCATACATTTCATTTGTTTTATTTTGGTCCTTGATATTTTAGAAATGCACCAACTTAGTTCCAGACGTGAACACCGTTAAATACACCAACGAGATATGCTGATGTGGCATAAATGCTGGATTAGATTGGACACTTGACAATATATGAAGACACATCAGCATCTTCAACCAATTAACACTAAAATAGTGTTTTGCCTGGCATCTTTTTTCTTAACAAGTTGAATTTCCTGAGAACATTGTCCTTCGTCGAATCGAAAACGGGTTTCAGACAAGAAAGAGAAAGACTAGAAAAGGATTGGGTAGGTGGGGACTGAGGAAGGAAAGGTTAATATAACTTCCTTAAATTAACTATACTTTTGTTCTGGAATAATCTATTGATGCATTTACAGCATCATCATGATATTTTGGTTTAGCTAGCTAGCTAACACGTTTTCCCTAATTGATTTAATATAGAGTAGTTTGAATTGTTCCTCGGATAAATCAATTAGATTATAAATGAAGCCTGTTAGAGGTAGAGTAGAAATCTACCATTTTGCAGAAAACACAAAAACCAAAAAGGAGAAGTACTTTAGAAAACTTACCTTCAACTGCAAGACTTTGTGAACAAAAATGGAGTCAACAAGCTTATTAGGTAACACCCAGTAGAAAGGCACAAGCAATATCATAGGCACTATATTCTTAGGATTAGGCAGCCTTATCAAGCACCTCCCCACTTGCATTGTCTTTCTCTTCCAATTCCTTAGCCTCATCGCCACCAATGCCCGCCAATGCCACACCATAAACAAACACCTAACTGCAATTTTTCTGCTTGTACCTACAATTGCTGCTTGCAACTTCACCGATAGTTACACCGGTAACAATGACACCAAGCACTATGGCATAGTTTACGACGATGGGGATATGGCCGGCTCTAGCATCTAAGGAGGTGGATATGGTTGGCTTGTGCCATGTGTCCAATTTGATTCAACATGTATGCCACATCAGTACATTTCGTTAGTGTATTTAACAATGTTCACATTTGAGACCAAGTTGGTGTACTTTTGAAATATCAAGGACCAAAATGAAATAAACAAAATGTATGGGACAATAGTGAAACTGAGTGCAAACATAAGGGACAAAAATAATGTTTTTGCCTTTTTTCTATTATAGGAGCTATTTGGTATGCTACCATCTTTATTTTGATATCCTAGATGTTAGAAGGCATCCAAAATGCTTGGTACATAGGTATCCAAGATACTATGAGGCATTAGATGATACCATTTTGTGTAGTATTCATACTACCCAAAAATTATAGAGATATCACATCATTAAAATTTTGCTTTACTAACTTTTACACGTTATGCCGTCTAAAAATGCTATAAACATTTTCCTTATATGTTTGACACTAACATCTAATATGTTTCTTTCACAATAGAAACTCAAGGAGGTGTTAAGTATATTTTCATCTTCATTTAGACATATGATAAGACGTTTGTATTTAATCACAAGTATTCAAGATGTTTGGAGATATTTAAGATTGTTGGGAAAAAAGTCCACATAAAACATTATTTCTCTAGCTTAAATGAATTTGTGAAGAGAAAATATATTCAAACCAAGAATACAAATCTAAAGCATAAATCTGGTTAAGAATGTACAAAAGTGAATCACAAATCTGGTTAAGAATGCACAAAAGTAAATCACAAGATAGTGAAGACACCAAGATTTTAATGTGAAAAACCCTCGGTGTAAGGGATAAACCATGAGACCAAGTCCAACAAAATAATCGACTAGAGAAATATCAATGAGTACAAAGGCAGCCTCTAATCATCCGCTAAAGCTCACATGACTCACCAATAATACATAAAGCCCACCAAAATGGGTATTACATCCCAGCCAAAAAGAGAAGACCAATACATATTCAGACTGTATAGATAAAAGATCTCAATGTGGTGAATAACATACTAAAAGTTTATAAGAATTGGAGTTGAAATCACTGTCCGATATGTAAGCCAAAGATGCTGAAATACTTCACTTCTTTAAAGCAAGGCTGTCCAAACTATAAAGAAAATCTCTCTCTCACACACTACTGTAAGACCCTTCCACTCTCCAACAAATATTACGCAACTACCACCATGGTTAAGAGGCTTCTCAAGCAAGCCAAAACATCACATTGGTTAAAAGTGAAGGTAATACCCATTGGACAAAGAATGTGCTTGTCTGTTGCAAGTCCATCCACTTAAGGAAGGACTCACAAAGCAAATATCCCTTTCACTACTTAAGAGGAGGCACTTGCCAAATTGCCAACCAAACAACAATACTCAAACTTCCCCCTCGGTAAAGCTTTAATCATCATGTCTGAGCCATTATAATTAGTGTGAACTTTCTCAAGTTCAAGCAACTTTAACTCCAAAACATCTCATATCCAGTTACATGTGACATCAATATGCTATGATCTACCATGAAAAGTAGGATTCTTACCAAGATGTATAGCTCTTTGGCTATCACAACATAAAATATACCTCTTTTGTGTAAACCCCAGTTTATACACAAACATCTTCATCCAAAAGCGATTATTTACAAGCTTCAATAGCATCAATGAACTTAGCCTCTATAGTAGACAATGCAACACACTTCTATAACCTAGACGGCTAAGCAACAACTCCCCCTGCAAAGGTAATCAAGTAACAAGAAGTATACTTCTGAGAATCAAGATCTCTAGCCATGTCTGAAACTGTGTAGCCAATAAGAATAGGATTCCAAGTTCCAAAACATAATATCAAACTCACAGAGATATCTCAAAATCCTCTTCACAACCTTTCAATGCTTTCCAATAAGATTTGAGAGAAAACAAATAATTGTACCAAGTGCATGAGCTATATCGGGCATGGTGCAAAACATAGCATACATCAAACTACCAACAGTTGAAGCATAAGGAACACTCTACATTTCTTCCTTCTCTTCATCACTTAAACGACTTTGCTTAGTGCTTAGCCTAACATGAATAGCAAGAGGTATGCTAACCACTTTAGCTTTATCTATGTGAAATCACTGAGGAACCTTCTCAACGTACCTCTTTTGAGACTGCCATAACTTCTTGTACTTTCTATCATGAAAGATATTCACACCAAGAATATCTTTTGCAAGTCCTGAGACTTTCATAGCAAAAGACATCCTCATGAAAATGAGCATCAATCCCACCTTCAACATGATCATCCCGAACATCAGATTGTACATCATTCTGACTACCATTAATAGCAACATTAGCCATATGTGAAACATGAGTTAAATATAAATAAATCAAGTCACTGTTACTTTAAGATTCAGGCTTCTCTTTCTTGCCAATATCTTCAATGGTATACTCCTCCATGAAAACCACATCACTGCTTATAACAAGTTTCTTCTCAACAGGATCATAAAACCTGTAGAAAACTTCATTTTGACCATATCCAATGAAGATACACTGCCTAGTCTTGGCATCTAACTTGGACCTCTCATCCCTCGATATATGCACAAAAGCTTTGCAGCAAAACATAGTCAAGTGATCATAAGAAACATTTTTACCAAATCACACCTTGTCAAGAACATCCTCTTGCAATGCAATAGTGGTTGATAAATCAATAACGTGCAACACTATATTAGCCTAACCCCAAAAGAACCCAGGTAGCTTTGCTTCAAAAAGAAAACATTTGACTATCTCCATCAATGTCATGATCATTCATTCAGTAAAACCATTCAACTAAGGAGTCTAAGGAGGTGTCTTCTGATGTTTGATACCCTGCTGTTTACAATAGGCATCAAATGGTTCACATTATTCACCACTATTTTCAGTATGAAAGCATTTCAGTTTCTTTCATGTTTGTCTCTCAACAAAAGCTTAAAACTCCTTAAAAGCATTAAGTACTTGATCTTTGATCTTCAAGGCATAAACTCAAAGTTTACTTGAACAATTGTTAATCAAATTCACACAGTGAAGTGCACCATCATAAGAATTTACCTTCAATGGACCACAGACACCTAAATGTACCAACTTAAGAAATTCAGATTTTCTTGAGGGAGCATAGCTCTTGAAGGAGACCATTTCTTGTTTCCCATCCAAGCAATGTACACATTTTTCCAATCTAGTAGCTTTCACCCTAAAAAGTAGATTTCTCCTGGCTAAACCATCAAGTCCCTTTTCATTGATATGATTCTCTCTTATGCCATAACTGAGTTATGCTGTCATTTTGAGCTGCATTAACATAATTAGTGGAAATTGAAGCATTAGTCAAGTACAAACTTAAACATAATTCCCTTTAGCCAGCAATGGGAAAACCTTTTGTGAACTTTCACTTACCATCACTAAAGATACTACAATACCCATCATTATTAAGCCTATTAACAAACATAAGATGCAAACAGATATATGGAGCATGCTTGACATCCTTGAGAACTAACTTTGTATAGTTGTTAGTCTCTAAGAAAATTTTCCAATACAAACCACCTTAGACAAGCCATCATTTCCCATCTTTAAGACCCCAAAATCACCTGGAGTATAAGATGTAAAGAATTCCTTCTTTGATGTAACAAGAGAATAAGTACCACTATCAACCACCCAACTCATCTCATGACTAGCAAAATTAATTGCATTATCATCATAGACAGTAATAATATCATTTATAGTAGCAATGGCCACACAATCATCACGATCATTCTTCTACTTCTCTTGCTTGCTATTGTTGCCCTTGTTTTTTTTTTTAATTTGAAACAATATTTCTTGATGTGTTGATGAGACCTAAGTGTTACGAAATTCCATATCTGTTTCACAAGTAATTGTGGAATGATACTTAAGTCTAGGAGATACCCTCCCCTAATAGGCTATTCTTTTAGGGTGAGTTCTACCTCTTAGGGTTAGGTACCTAACATTTGGTATCAGAGTCATTTCAATCCTTCAGCGGCAACGGGGAGCTATAGAGGAGTCAAATAAGGAGAGGGCTACCTAGAGAGGAGCGAAAGGGTGAAGAGGGAAAAGTCTGAGTACCAGCCACCAGAGTGAACCTACCCCTAATAACCAGCTGCCAGTTCCGTGAACATCACTGTCTAAAGGGGAGGTAGAGCCAAGTGTTACGGAGTCCCAAATTGGTTTCACAAGTAATTATGGAATGGTACTTAAGTCTAGGAGGTACCCTCCCCTAATAGGCTAGTTTTTTGAAGTGAGTTATACCTCTTGAGGCTTGGGTAGCTAACATGTGTCATGTTTTACTACAATAATGACATTTACGGTTCTTTTACTTAGACCTTAATTTGCTTCAACTTTTATCTCTACCATTTTGTGCTTGACCTTTGTCTTTACTTCTCTTCTTATTTTAAGTAAATAAGATCTCAAACTGTGTGTAGAATTACCCTGAGTCCTCTATCTCATATCTTTATTCAAAACACCACTCTACAAATACTCTATGGTTACATTTCCACTGAGAGATGCATTAGTCAAAGACACATGAAAAATACTTCTAAGAATCAGGCAAATTATTCAACAACCAGAAACCCAGAATTTCATCATCAAATTTAACAACCATACCAAACAACTAATCAAAGAAACCTTGAAATTCATTCAAGTGATAAAAAATGGAGCTTCCTTCCTTGTACCTTAAAAGCATAGCTCGCTTCAACAGAAATAATTTATTGTTACATAAAAGATTATAACATAAGTTCTTAAATTTGTAACATAGCCTTTGAAACTTGTAACACGAGCTCTGAAATTTGTAACATAAGCTATGAAATCTCTAAAACTTCTAAAATGGGTTCTGAAATTTGTAACACTAGCTTTGATACCAATATGTTGGGTTTCTGGTTGCTGAATACTTTACCTGATTCATGGAAAAAATTTCTTTTGTCTTTAACTAAGTTTACTCTCAGTGGTATTGTAACTATGGAATATGTGAAGAATGATGTTTTTAATGAATAGATGAGACCAGGGACTCAGGGTACTTCTACATCACAGTATGAGTTCTTGGTTACTCAAAATAGGGGAGAAGTAAAGACAAGGGTTAAGCACATAATGGTTAAGGTAAAAGTCAAAGTAAATCAAGGTCCAAGAATAAGAATCTTGAATGTCATTAATGTGGTCATACAAGACATCACGAAATATTGTTTCAAATTGAAAAAAGGAAAACAAGGCCAACAAAAGCAAGCACAAGAAGAAAAATGATGGTGATGAACATCTGGCCATGGCTACTTTAAATGATATTGTTACTATCTATGATAATAATGCAATTAATTTTGCTAGTCATGAGATGAGTTTGGTAGTTGATAGTGGTGCTTCTTCTCATGTTACATCAAGGAAGGAATTCTCACATCTTACACTCCAGGTGATTTTCAGGTCTTGAAGATAGGTAGTGATGGCTTTTCTAAGATGTTGGTACTGTTTGCTTGAAGACTAACAATGGTACGAAGTTAGTTCTCAAGGATGCTAAGCATGCTCCAAATATCCGTTTGCATCTTATGTCTGTTAAAAAGCTTGATGATTATGGGTATTGCAGTATCTTCAATTATGGTTAGTGAAAGCTCACTAAAGGCTCTCGTTGCTGCTTAAGGGGAATTATATTTAAGTTTATACTTGATGCAGGCTTCAATTTGCAATAATTATGTTAATTCATATGGGATTAATGCTCATTTCCATGAAGATGTTGATAATCAACATGACATTCATTCTTATTGAGCATGATGTAGCTCCACTTAGGAGGTCTAGTAGAGACTGAAGACCTTCCACTTGCTACTGTTTAAACGAGGCTATGAAAGTGAACAAATGGAAGAATGGGTTTCAACTATGCAAGATGAGATGAAATCTTTGCATGATAACTAGACTTTTGAGATGGTGAAATTTGCTAAGGACAAGAAAGCTTTGAAAAATAGGTGGATTTATAAGGTGAAGCAAGAAGAGAATTCTTCACGTCCATGATACAAAGACAGATTGGTTGTCAAAGGGTTTAGTTAGAAGAAGGTTGTTGACTTTGAGGAAATCTTCTCACTAGTTTTGAAAGTGTCTTTAATTCGCATTGTTCTAGGATTGTCTATTAGACTTGAATTAGAGGTTTAGCATATGGATGTTAAAAGTGTTTTCCTTCATAATGATTTGGAGGAAGAGATTTACATGAAGCAACTTGAAGGTTTTGTGGTAAAGGAGAAAGACAATTATGTTTACAAGCTAAAAAGAGTTTGTATGGCTTCAAACAAGATCCCAAGGAGTGCTATAAGAAATTTAAGTCTGTTATGGTACAGGAAGGGTACAAGAAGACTATTTCATATCATTATGTTTTTGTACAAAAATTCTATGATATTAACTTCATTATTTTATTGCTCTATGTTGATGACATGCTTAAAAGGTCACAATTCTTCTATAATAGACAAGCTAAAGAAAGAGCTAAGTAAGTCTTTTGCTATGAAAAACTTACGACATACGAAACATATTCTTGGTATAGGTATCTCCCGTGGTAAAAAGTCCAACAAGTTATGGTTGTCTTAAAAGTGGTACATTAAGAAGGTACTTCAGCGATTTCACATGAATAAAGCTAAAGTGGTTAGCACACCTCTTGCTACTCAATTTAGGCTATGCACTAAGCAAAGTCCTTCAAGTGATGAAGAGAAGGAATAAATGCAGAGTGTTCCCTATGCTTCGACAGTTGGTAGTTTAATATATGCTATGGTTTGAACCAAACTAGATATAGCTCATGCAACAGATATTGTTATTCATTCTCTAAAATCCAGGTAAAGATCATTGGAATGAAGTGGATTTTGAGATATCTTTGTGGTTCTTCAAGTTTGAAATTGTATTTTGGAACTAGAATCATGTTCTTGTTGGTTCAAATTCAAACATAGCTAGAGATCTTGATTCTTATAAGTTTACTTCTAGTTACTTGATTACCTTTGCAAGGAAGTTGTTGCTTAGTAGTCTAGGTTGCAAAAGTGTGTTGAATTGTCTACTACAAAGGCTGAGTTCATTTATGTTACTGAAACTTGTAAGGAATTGCTTTGGATGAAGAACTTTGTGCATGAACTAGGGTTTATGTGGAAGAGGTATATTTGATATGGTTTCAATCAAAGTACTATAGATCTTGGTAAGAATCCTACTTTCCATGGTAGATTGAAGTATATTGATGTTAAGTATCACTGGATACGAAATGTTCTAGAGTCTAAGTTGTTGGAACTTGAGAAAGTTCACACTAATGATAATGGCATGATGACTACACCTCTATCAAGGAGGAAGTTTGAGGATTACTGTTTGGTAACCGATTTGGCAAGTTCCTCCACTTAGGTAATGAGGGGGAGATTTGTTGTGTGGGTCCCTTCTTAAGTGGACAAACTTGCCACACATACTCTTTCTTTGTCCAATTAGTATTACCTTCACTTTTAACCAATGGGATGTTTTGGCTTGCTTGAGAAGCCTCTTAACCATTATGGTGGTAGTTGGGTAATATTTAGTGGAGAGTGGAAGGGTCTTACGGTAGAGTCCGTGAGAGAAATACATTCTTTTTATGCTTTGAAGAGCCTTGCTTTAAAGAAGTGAAGCATTTTTTAGCATCTTTAGCCTAAAAGCCAGACAATGATTTCTACTCCAATTCTTATGAATTTTTAGTATGTTATTCACTTCATTGAAATCCTTTACCTGTACAGTCTGATTCTGTATTAGTCTTCTCTTTTGGCTGGGCTATGATACCAATTTTGGTGCGTTTTATCAATTATTGGTGAGTCTTATCAGCTCTAATGAGTGACTAAGAGGCTACCTTCGTACTCATTGAAATTTCTCTAGTGGATTATTTTGTTGGACTAAGTCTTGATTTTTCTCTTACCCTAAGGGTTTTTCATGTTAAAATCTTGGTGTCTTGTGATTTGCTTTTGTGTATTCTACTATTCTTGATCATATTTGCATACTTGATTTGTATATTTTTCCTTCTCAAAGATTTATTCAAATTAGGGAAAAAGTATTTTGTATATATATTTTTTCCAATATACTAGTATGACGGCTGGTGTCTTTGTCTAAAAGCATCCAATACCTTTATATATTTTGTTGATATCTCATATCAATCAAAGTGCGAATCTCACGTCCTAAAATTATAATTTTTTTGACTTGTATAAAATATCTACTGTATTCTTTTTTGATAACATTAATTGTCATATTAAATATAAAAAATTTAAATGATTGGCATTATTCCCTTTATTTTCCTTTATTTTCTTAAATGATTGGCATTATTCCCTTTATTTTCCTTCTGCAGGACAATTTCAATTGACCATGACAAAAGCGCACACACAAAATAAAAGCGAGTAAATTTTTTCTGTGTCCCCAGTCAGTTTCAGAAACATCAAAGACCCACAAATAGACCTTGAATTAGAAATTTGCTTTGACTAAAGAAACATTCTTGGCCCTTTCACCATTAGATTAGTGAAGGCTTATCCTCTTCCATTACTTTGAAAAAAAAAAGGTAGAAAAATTCAACAAATCAATCTTCAATTGAAAATGGTGATCCATCCAAATTCAGTTGGACTTTTGGGTTGCCTATGTTCACACTAATTAGTTGAAGAGCCATGAGTAGACAACAAAGTCCTAGCTTTCTGTGGTAGACTTAGGCCACAAGCCCTCGGGAGAAACAAATTACCTCATGTATATGAGGGATCATGTTTCTTCATAGTCGTCAGATAGGAGAGGTGCAGCATGATGGCCGTCCAAGGTAATATTACCTATTTGGAAGCCTTCTAACAGTTTGCTTTAGTTTTTACCATTTTATTATCTAAAAAGAAATATAAATACACACTTATACTGACATAGGCTATGATATTATAGGTGATATAAAAATTTAGAGTAAAGATATATTTTTTAATTAAATATTTAAAATTAAATTATCACAATTTAATATTTTAAATTTTAATTGAGTTTTAACTTTATCCTCTGATAACTTGATTAAGAGTATTTAAAACCAATTTAAACAATTACATTAAATTAAACCAAACTAAAAAGAATGACCAAAATCAATTAAAATTAATTTGGTTTGGTTTTTTCAAGTAAAAATTGAATTAAACCAAAAAATAATAATGACATATATTTTCAAGATTTATAATATTTGCGAGATTTTTTATTTTTATTTATTAAAGTTTTGAATTAATGTTTAAGTTTTATAAGTTTTAAGCTTACAAAAATTAGAAAAACAAATTTTTATTAAAACTTTATAAAATAAGTTTCAATTAATTACAATGAACTGTTTAGACCTAAATAAAAAAAAATTATTTGAGAAAACTAAAATGGATTAAATCAAATTTATGTTTAATGATTTAGTTTGGTTTGATTTTGTGATTTCAAACAAACAGAATATGTGTACTTTTTATATGCAAAAACCAATTGAATCAAATTGATGAACACCCGTAAACTTAACTAACCATGAATTGACATAATTGATAACATAGAACCATGGATCGACCTAGTGTCAACATAACATTTAACGGTCACGTTGCTATTGATCTGTTGATCTATTTCAATAAATTCGTCAATTCTACATTAGTCAGCTTATAGATGAACAAACTTAGAATGTACTTAGAGATTGAAAATTTAAATAGATAATGTTCAATTTTAGAGAACTCAATTGACAAAAGTCATGTTTCCATAAGATTAAAATATCAATTTACTCTATTAGAATTGTCTCCTGAGAGTTGCAGATTTAAACTTCAGTCAAGGTTAAATTAACCAAAAATAAATATCAAAATTTTCAAAAATTTAATATTTAAATATTATTTTAAGTATTATGTTATATTTCATACAAGTATTCTGTATTCAACGAGTATTAGATAGAAATACAATTTCTTTTTGAAAGTATTAGTGATTCATAATTTATTATTGATATACGAAAGAATTTAGCCTCGAGGAATGGTCAAAGGCCAAAACCTTTTGCCTGAATCAAATGAAATTTTATTTTTGAGACACTTTAGAAAGAAAGAAAAAAGATATAGTGTATAACAATAAAAGCCAATTCCATCATCAAAAAGTGTCCAAAGCTCTTGCCTAAAGGAAGATGAAGGTTAGCTTTCTATTCTAATAGCTAATACTCTTAAGTTTTAGTTGCCCACAATTTCTCTTGTTGTTTGTTAATTATGTAAATGTACATTATGGATCATCACACCCTTCTTTCGTTCGAGTACTGGAGATTCTCTTCCCTTTTATAGATTAATGAATTATTTATCTTTAAAAAAAAGACTTAAAATAAGTCAAGTGGAGGTTCCTGATAAATCATTTGAAAGTTGGAGAGATGTGTTCCATAAATAACAATTTTGAGATAATTTCATTCAAATATTTTTAAAAATATTACATTAAAACATTATTTCATGTTATTTACTTTTTCATAATAATACCAAACAGAGAAAAATTTTAGGGCATAATACATGATTCTAAAACTGTAACCAATGAGCTAGAAGTTCAGTGATATTGGAATTGTCTCCATGACTAAGAGTCAATCAGAATCAAATTAAAAAAAAAAAAAAACTACACACAATATAATTGTAAATATAAAATTTATCCCTAGCTAGCAGTACGAGTAATAAGCTCATTTGTGCTCAAATATTTACCCTTCTAAAACTGTTTATTAAATAATTTATAAATTTGTACAAAAATTAAATAACATGTTTTCTCTTGAAATTAAATGATGACGCTGACCTTTTCAACAACAAATAACTCAGGCTGCTCGGCATTCACATATATGCAGCATTGACCACTTTAAGCCAACTGCAATGAAAAGCACTGTCTCTTATCCATTCAACTATAAAACTTAGCCACTCATCCATTTTTTCTAGAAATTCCTATATATTCTTAAAGAATTTTTCTGAAAATATATCTAAAAGTGGCATTAATTTAAATAATGGTTTCCGTATAAGGATTCCACACATCAAAAAAATTGATTTAAATTAATATCAGCCTCGAATGTATGTGACATAATATTCTAGAAGTATATAAAAAAATGTTTATCAGTCACCAATAAAAGCAGGCATATCAAAGCTACTATAAATAGGGAAACTAGAAGACAAAAGGAGGAAGAAAATTAATATAGAGGTGTAGCAGTTATCAGTTACAATCACAATAGCTTAATATATAAGCTTCAAATTAACTTACAAATGCTAAACCAATTTAAATAATTAGTAGATGTCTCTAGCATCTGCAAAACCAACCTTAATATATATATATTCCTACAATGACTTCCTGCAAGAAAACAAGTTTAAAAAATATATGACAAATCTATATGTACACCACATCACCATTAATTCATATCCATATAAAATTATTCACAAGTTTTGAACACTTTGATGTATCTTTATAAGATACTATTATAAAATATAATGCCTCTAGAAATATCAAAAATTAAATAACTTTATTATTTATAAAAAAAATCTAAAATATGCTTAATAGATTGAACTAATTATAAAGATACCGTGGAAAACTTGACCCCTCAAGGAGTTAAGGTTTTTTTTTTTTTCATTTGAATATATATCAAGATTCTCACTTTTTAATTTATAATTTTAATAAATTATGAATGTTGAGGTAAATCTCAAAGTATATCTAATTATAAAAAAATTCAATCACTTAAGAAATTAAACTTGATCACCCTACACTCAGCAGCCATATTTACTAGTATATTTCTAATTAACTTGATCTAAATATTTTTTACAAACAAGTCTACTCAGAATTTCTCAACGTCTATGTTCTTAAAAAAAATTACAGACAACAAACTGGTGTATTCTATAATCAAACAAACATATATTCCAACCTTGAAAATCTGCTACCTAGTCCTTCCAGAAGACGCTGATCCTCCACTTCCAGATCCATAGATATTCCCTTGATGTCCCATCATCATCATCACCGACGACACCCCACCGCCGTGGCCAAGGCCATAAACCTCCCCCCCCCCCCCACCATTCCCCTCCCTCTCCTGCTGCCTCCCTCCCACCACCGCCGCCGTCTTCTCCCCCTCCATCTCCCTGTACTTATGAAGGTAAACCTTCAAGGGCTCCACGTACTCTTCGAACCCCAGCGTGGTCATGGCCCACAGCAGATCGTCGCCGTTGATCGTCTTCCTCTTCTCCTTCTGGCACTTGTCGGAGGCTTCGCCGGTGACGAAGCTGATGAACTCCGACACGCACTCTTGCACAGTTTCCTTTGCTTCCTTCGAGATCTTGGCGTTCGCCGGCAACGCCCTCTTCATGATCCTGCCCACGTTGGCTATCGGAAGGTACCTGTCCTGCTCTCTGCACCCTGATGATAATTCATTGTTTGAGATTGTGTTCCCCGTTTGACCTCCTGACTCGTTGTCCGATTCAGCCATAGGCTCAGTGAAGAGCAGCCCCAAACAAAGCCTTATATTTACTATGTATATATATACTTTATATAAGCACTCATTATAACTAGTAAATAGCTAAGTGGTGATTATAACTATACTCTTCAGAAGTTGATTGTCTTTGTCTCACTTTAAAATTTAAGATAACTTGTATTTATTTTTATTTTTTATTCGAATATATATTTATATATTTAATTTCTAATAATTTATTATAATATATATCTATATTAAACTTAATAAGGAATCAAATTTTAAATTTTATTTAATATAAAAATTTGTAAAATTTTAAATTCAATTTTTTTAAAATTTAATAAAAAATATATTTGCCATCAAGTCTAATCCACGTAAAGAATTATAAAAAAAATAGAGGAGGTTAGAGTTTTTTTTAAGTATGAGTATAGAGTTTTAATTAAATAAAAAATAAATTACTCTCTCATTTCTTAATAGATAATTAAATTATATGACTTTTCTTAAAAGTTAAAAACATATTATAATTTAACTTAATTTTAAATTTAAATTTAGTTAAATCATTTATATGTTTGAAATTATCATTTAAAAATATTTAAATTTATTAATTATTAATTATAAAAAGTTTTTAAAAATTATTTAATGTGCTTGAACCTTTAAAATTGTCTACTATTAATTATAAAAAAATTTTAAAAATTATTCAATGTATATTTTTCTTCTTCTACATTAATATTACTAAAAAAGAATAAATAAATGAATTATTTAAATTTTATAAGATTTTTTTTATTTTTTTACAATTAGTATTTTTGACATATAAATTATTTAACTAAATTTAAATTTAAAATATAATTAAGTTTTAGTATTTTTTAACTTTTAAGATAGGTCTATATATTTTTTTTATAATAAAAAAATAATTATATAATTAAAATATTTCTTAAAAAAATAATTTACTCTAAAAAGTTTAATATCATGGAGAATCCAAACCTTTAAGACATTTTATAAAATATTCAAATATTTTATCATTAATTAGACTATACTAATGCCAACGAAGATTAGTTCAGTTTGAAACACATTGCTTTAAAAAAATTGAGATTCCATTCCCATTGTAAACAAATAAACAACTTATAATCTCCAACTCTGATCTCCTAAATTTTTATTTACCAAAAAGAAATTAAACTACACTAATAGCCTGAAAAGAAAATTTTCAAGGAAGCATGATGGGATGGGGGTTGGAGAAGTGGGTAACTGGTTTTTAATTGTAGTAGATTGGGAAATTGGGTTTAATTAATTAATTGTTTGATTAAGTGTTAATTTTTGTTAACTATCTGCCCGTGATTAGGTGACACGTGGCAAAGTTCGTGTACGTTACAGGTTTTTGATGCGTACTCTTTTCTATTTAGCGTCTGTGATTGGAACTGGAATGAGGGCCCCACGTCTTAGTCCGGCTCGGCTGATACAAAGCCCATGTCTCCGACTTGGAACATTTTTGGTGCATACTAGTTCATTTTGGAGCGTAAAAATTGTTGTGTTTTTTTATTTTTTTGTCTTAAATTATTTTAATATTAATTAATTATTATTTATGTCATCTAAATTTTTTAAAAAAATTTAAAATTCTTTAAAATGTTTTGAAATGTTTTATATTTTTTATACTACTTATTCATAATTTTTTTAATACTATTCATTCATAACAAAAAAATTTTTAAAAAATAATATAACATAGATAATAATTAATTAATATAAAAAATTAAAATTAAAAATATAAAAGGCATCTTACCGCTCCTATTTTGTGATAGTAGGATAACCTTAACTCATTTT
>JASKGM010091072.1:30329-46663 GCA_034509205.1 Ceratonia siliqua
AAAAAATTAAAATTAAAAATATAAAAGGCATCTTACCGCTCCTATTTTGTGATAGTAGGATAACCTTAACTCATTTTTACAAGAAATTTTTTATCTTGGGTAGTAAGAATAATATTTATTTTTTGTTTGTTACTTTTATTAACTTTTGTTTTATTTTTTGATATTAATTAATTATTTTTTATATCATATATATTTTTTATTTTTTTACTTATAAATAAATAGTATAAAAAAATTATAAATAAATAATATAAAAAAATTTTAAAAAATATTATATAAAAATTAATTAATTAATATTAAAAAATAAAAAAAATTGAGACAAAAAATAATAAAAATATGAATTTGGTACATGTAAAGTTATCTCACGGTCACAAAAAAAATAGGATTCACCTACTTACAAATATCTTTGAAAAATGGGATGGGAATTTTGAGAAAAAATAATGAACTTCTGTAATTTTCTTCACCATTCACCTTTTACTCTTCAATTAGATTGATATTTTATTTTATTTAATAATCATCTTATATGTGAGGTTCAAACCAAATAATTAATTTTATCAAAATCAAATTCTATATTAACTTTCAAATATTAAATTTAAATATAGTTAAGAATGAAATTACTTTTTTACAATTTATCTCTATGATTTGGGCTCTTTTGCATACATTAAATTAATAATTTCAATTTTTGAATATCAATTTAAACACAAGAAGTTACATGACAGTAAATATAAATGTTTAAAAAATTAGACTGACCACTGAATTAATGGAAATAATTCACTAATATGATCGTGGTAGAATGGATGATAAAAAAAATTAAATTTTTTATATTATATATAACACTATATATTGATGATATAAAATATCAAAAATAATTTAATGATTTAATATGAAAATAATCAAACAATACATACTAATTTATATAAAATATTATTGAATCACTTAAATATATAAAAAAATAAGTTTAAAATAATAAAGAATATATGTATTATATTTATTTACATTATAAATGTCTAAAATGATATTGTTTTGTACTAAAAAAGTCATAAAAAATAAATTCAAAATGACATCATTTTAATAAAAATAAATAAATCATTTGAATATTTTGATTTTTGGCCAATTTTAACTTTTGATTATTTTTTAATTTTTTGATTAGTTCATCATTTTTTTAATTAGTTATTTTGCTAATCAATTTTGGAGGTATGATCGAATCTATGAAAGAATTGGTTTATCTATTTTTTTAATTTAAGTAACTGATTTGTCCAATTTTTTTAACTATACTAAATACAATAAATAAATTAATTTTGATACAATTTATCCTTAAAAATAATTTTTACTATAAAAACCAAAGAAAAAATGTATAACATGATACGATGCTTTTAAACTAAAAAATAAGGCAAATGGTCAAAAAAATGAATCTATTTCCTTGAGCCGCCGCTTACTAAGTGGCAGGCACTCAACCAGCCAGTGAGTTTGACCCTCGTCAGCGTTACGAAAGCGAGAGAGTGCGGGGCCTTCCATGAACTGCCGGGTGAAGAGCGAATGAAACGTCACCGTTTTAATTGGTTGCCACGAAATGATTTGTAGAAGCATCTTTGAAAAAGTATTGACATGTGGCAAACTGATGATGAAGTGTGGGGCCCAAATAATCATATTCAATATTTTTAGTTTATTTTTTTAATTTAAAGTTGAGTGATAATGAAACAAGTGACTAATTAGTAGGATTTGACATGTGATTTTTATAATTAATCAGAAGCTAATTAGTGGTGTTTCTGTGTTGGGAGCAATGTGGGGGTTCCAGGCGCGGGGTTCCACTCTCCCACAGCAACTACCTTTTCTTACAAGAGTGATGCTCTGAGTCATAAATTTTATATATGATAACTTTTAAAAAAATATTTAAATTTTTTTATTAAATATAAAATTAATTTATTATTATAAAAATATATATAATTTATGAATCCCAATTCATAATAAAAATATCACCGACTTACCGTCAACTTTTCTCTTACTTAGCAAATTACTATAAACAAAATAACTTTGTGACAGCATATGACTTAAGAGCATTATTATATTTCTATACGTCTTTAATTACATGTCACTTTATTTGTTTATGTCATATTAAGAAATTTTATTTAGATGTTTAGAAAGATTATATTTTAAACTTTGCTGCATTATTATTTTTATGATTCTTCAAATAACTTTTTTATAATTCCGTTGAATGACATAAGTAAACAAAATCTCATATAAAGTACTGTTTTACAATAGGATGACTTTTAAGCAAAGTTTTAAAATTTTGACCAGTAATTAAACTAATTAAACTAGTGAAGGCAGTAAATTATTGATTAGTAATTTAATTAAAGTTGAATTATAGTCGAACTGAATTTTAATTAAATAATATATTTTGTTTTTTATTTATATTATATATATTATATAATATATCATAATAAATTAAATATTTTACATATATTTTATGAATTAATTTTTTTTGTTATTTTTGTATTGTTTTATAAGATATAAATATTATATTACATAATTAAATTAATAAATATAATATGTTTTGTTAGGGAGAAGGAATTATACTTTGTTAAGATGTACTGAGTTTGATTCCTCACATACTTTTTTAGTAAATAAATGAATACAAATCAATTTAAGAGTGAATTGATTGAATTTAGCCAATTTAAAGAAAAAATTAATCGGTTTTTATCGTTTTTTAACTAGCGTTGATCAATTTTATGAACCACTAATTTTTTTCTATGACCGAACCCATTACCAGGTCAATTCATTGATTTTTCAGTTAAACCGGTCAATCCAGTCCGATTTTCTTAATAATGCTTTTAAGACACTAATAAATAATTCTCTTTTAATTTTTTTTAAAAAAATTATTTGATGTGATTTGACTTCAAATTACTTAATTTGTCTAATTGTAATTTAACGTATATTATTCAACTTTTATGGTTTGTTTTATTAGGGGTTAATTATCCTACAGTATTTTTCATATTAGTTTTAAGAGAATTAATTATATGAAAATTAAAATGATAAATAATTTGATTGTTGAAATTTGTTTTACTTATATCTTAAGTAATTTTATAATATATATTATGAGGTTATGGGTAATTAAGCTAACACTTAAAAATTAAAACTATTAATTTAATCCTAGTAATAGGCCTCAAATTACTATATATGCATCTCTTAAGTGAAATAAACTTTTAACCATAAAATTCAGTATTTCAATATTTATCTAATTATTTTTATTAAAGTATAGACCCAAAGTATTACATAGTAATTAAGTAATACTAGAATAAATCACAAAATGTTAACTGATATGCTTTAAATCACAAAGGAAACTAAACAAAACTAAATGAGAGTAAATCAGAATTTATCCTAAAAGAAATTAGTGATTGTAAATTCTTTAATAATTAATCACAATTTTAATTTAAAATTTGTATCTATAAAACTTAAACTCATCAAGAAAATTTTAAAATGAGAAAAAAATAGGCAAATAATATAGTTAATTAGAAGGAGAAAATGATGTGAAAGCATTAGTATTTTGGGTTGGAAAGTAGAAATATATATCCCACCATCTAAAATAAGGATTAGAAATGATACGATGGATTCTGAGTCCTATGAGTTGACCATCGGCATAAATTTTAGAGCAACAAACAAATAATTATTGAAGCTTCAATCTCACAAACTTGAGAGTTGAGATTAATATCCACCAAATTAAACACAACACCACATAAACTTTTTAAATAGTATTATTCCTAAAAATTTAGAAAACACTTGGGAAACAAAGAATGCTAAATTAATAACGAGGAATAATTTTAAAGGTTGTTATTTTTATCTTAATCTTTAAAATTTTTAAGTTATTTCGTGTTTTTAACATAGTAATATTCAAGATGTTTAGTGACATTTAATATGTTCTAAAGCATAAGATATTAACATTTTAAATAATATCTCATATTGTAAAAATTATAAAAATTTTGTAACACCAATTATTATTTTTATTAATTTTTGTAAAGTAGGACTTATATTGTTTTTTACTCACTTTTAATTAATATAAAATTTTAAATTTTAAATATAATATATTTTGTTTTAATTATAATATGATATTTAAACTATTAAAATAACTTAAAATAACAGTATAACAAAAATTTTAAATCTCTCAATTCTAATGCTACAAATTAAATTGTGATCTAACTGCCTCTTATAAGAGACATTAGTGCAATGGGAACATGGACTTTTTTTTAATAGAGTAAATATATTCTTGAATTATTTTGAATATCAATTGAGACAGAATTCCTCTTTAAACAATTTAAAAAACATATTTCTTATATTTATTTAATACATTTAAGAAAATAATTTTTTATATATTAATTCTAATTTAAATTTAAATAATTAAGATAAAAAATGTAGCTTTTTAATTATTAAACCAAATAAAGAGAGGCTCTTCGGTAGTTAGAAAAAACAGAAATGTTATTTTAATACCTCCGGACCCACACCTTGACTTACGTGGCAATCTCACCTGCAGGTCTCCCTTCCCCCTTCCCTTTTCCATTTTCTTCCCTCCCTCTTCCAGGCATGCTCGGGAATCATTCTACCGGTGACCCCTCGGTCGATGACCACCACTGTTCAGCCTTTTTACCCACAAAGAAACAGAGTAAGAGAAGTAAAACCCGTAAGTCCAAAATGGACGGAGCGAAAATGGGACAACAAGAAATCAGACCATTCATTCATATATGAAAATGGTGAGGGCAAAATCAGATCAGATCTGAAAATCAAAGCAGAGGAAGAGGGTTCCGTCTGGAAAAGGTAAGGGAGAAGGGAGAAGGGAGAAGGGAGAAGAGAGAAGCGACGGATCAGTTGCACACTTAGAAAAAAAAAAAAAGTAGGAAGGAGAATGTAACGATAACAATTTTAAAAAAAATAATTCATTTATGATCTTGTGTAAACAAAAAGCTAAATTTACAAAATGGGGCTGCGGACTGTAGTATGTAAGACTTTATTTCATGATTGACTGTTCAGAGACGTGACTGCACCGACGGGCGTTTGGTATTATAATTTTTTTAATTTTTTTAAAAATTATTAATTAAAAATTTTAATTTTCAATGTTCGTTATAAGGATGAAAATTTTTTTTTTTCAGAAAATCAAGATTACGGGTAGAACTTTTTGAATAAATTTTCCATAAAAAATTTTTCATGTAGGAAAGTTATATTCTTATATTTCTGCCTTATGAAAAAATTTTGAGAAATGCAAATGATAATTTTATCTTCTCTCATAAACTATCATACCACAAGTACTCTAAAACTCAAACTGTAAATTTCAAAACCCCAAACCCCCAAATCCCGAACACCCAAAACCTAAATCCCTAAATCTCAAATCTTAAGACCTAAACCCCAAACCTCAAACTCCAATCTCTCAAACTTCAAACCCCAAATCCCTAACCCCAAACCTCCAAGCCCCATCTCCAAATCTCAAATCACCAACCCCAACCATCAACCTCTATTTTTCTTTAAGATATAAATTTCTTACAATTTATATATAGGAGTATATTAGTAAAAATTACTTAAATTTTCAAGAAAATAACTTCTGAACCAAACGCGAAAATATCTATCATTCTTAGGAATTTACGAGACCAACCAAACACAATTTTTATATTCCTAGAAATAAAATTCCTAGAAATCATGAGTCTCAGGAATCATGTTTTGTAGGAGAAAAAATTTTTTCCTATACCAAACATCCCTAATAGACTAATACGTACCAGAAAAAAATAAAATATTAGAAAGCATTTTAATTAAGTGATATTACGATTGTCTTTATATAAGATAAATGATTTCACAAATTCTTTGAAAGCAAATACATAAACTTTTGTCAATCATTTTTAATATTAAAAGATTTGATATCTAGAGTTCAAACCCATTATACCTTTTTTTCTTTTTAGATTTTTATCACATTAAGATCTTATGTAACCAAAACACACACACATACACACAAATAAATAAATAAATAAATATATATATATATATATATATATATATATATTAAACATCGCTAGATGGATTCCTTACTTGGAAGGTAAGCTCATAACTAAAATACAGAGGTGCTCCTAGCCTCCTATGAGGAAAATTATCCTGTAAAGTTTATGACACAATTTTTAAAATTTTAAAAGTTAAATTCAGAATAAATTATCATTAATAAAAAAATTAATATATAAATTTTATAAAATTTTATTATAAAATTTTTATAACACATATGAATTTGTAAAATTTTATATTTTGAATCAATGATTATTTATTTTTATATTGTGGCCATTAATCACATTGAGATTAAGAATATATTCACAGAAAAGTTTTTATAATTAAATCCTAAAATATTAACAAAGTTAAAATTTAAACTTAGTAATAATATATCAAATCATGTATCACATATTCACATATACTCATCTCCAATATTAAACCCATACTTATGTGTCCCTACGAGACAAGTTTATTTTATGTAATTGAACCAATGTAATAACAGTTAAAATTTTATTTGAATCTAATTAGTTTGTAATCTAAAAGTTATAAATTATATAATTGCACTCAAAGACAAACTTTTGGATATATATTTTATTTAGATAATTATAATAAATCAATGAAAAATGAATCTTGCGACAATTTTTTATTAATTTAGTCCAACTATGTTAAGTTGACATCAATCACTTACAAATTTCTCACACTCATGTACAAAATTTTCAACAAAATGGTGATGAGATAAATGTCTCACACCTAAAGTTCGGGGAATGAATAAGTGTCTTCTTAGTGCTTGATTCTCTAAAAGACAACAATGGATTCAGTCCTTAGCTGAAGGTTTGACTCTAGCGCTCCAATAGTCAAGATTTAAAAAATTATCTCATTCAGAGTAAATTAGTTTGTTAGAAATTCAGTTTCAAGTTCGATTTCTCAATTACCTCAAAAGACTTGCCTGTTGCCTAAAGCCCATATATCGAGCTCTTGTAGTGACGAGAATTTTACATATAACTTATATTTATTATATTGTATAGATAATACGATATAATGTATATATGTAAGAATTTCTCTAGTTTCATCTCATAATTAGCCTTATCAATCACCTCTTTCATAATTATTGTGTTATTATAGAATGTCAAATGGATCATTTATTTATATTTTATCAATTAAACAATTAATCATATAGGTGGTATGCTACAAAGAAAAGACCATTCTGAGGCGTAATTTAGAGGCAAAAAATAATATGCCTCTATTCAAGGCGGATCATTGGGTTTTTTTTTTTATAAAAAAAATCTAATCAAGTGAAAAAAAATGGTGGGAAAAAGTTGAGGCACCGAAACAATTTTCGCCTTAGATGGCACTTCTGATGAGACGGATTCTCATAAAGGATAATTCAATTTTTTTTTTCCTCAGAATTATAAGAGATTTTGAGGCGGATTCTGTTCGCCTCTAAATATTTAGGATTACAGGCGGGGTCTGAGGCAGATTTCGACCGCCTTTATATTTTTAAAAATTAAAGGTAGAATAAGTGCCCCATTTTCCCCAAAATCCCTCTCCCTTTGCCATTAACGAACCTCTGCCTGTCTGCCGTAGTCACCAGTGAGCGCCTGCCACTTTTCACACAATCAACGTCACTGGAGCCATTGCAATCCCGATTGCCACCCACACCGCACACCAGCGTCATTGTTCCCCACAGTGCCGGTCATCATTGAAGCTTACAGATGCCATTGTTGAAGATTTCATTAGGTAAAAATCCTCTATCGCAATGACAACTTGTCCATGTTAGGGTTATCTCCTCCACGCCTGATCTTCTTTCCCTTTCATTTACCTCATTTTAGATGCACTTACTTGTTTGATTAAATGACTTAAAGAAAATTAACAAAAATTTCTAATGGAAAAAAAAGAAGATAAAGATATAGGAAAAGACTAAAAATAGGATCAGCTAGCTAGTGGATAAATAGATATTGAACAAAGAGTAGGCTTTGTTTTCAATATTATTGTTAATTTGTTATTGCTCTGTAACTTTGTTGTGGGGATAGTGTTATGTTTCTTTTGGTACTTGGTGTGTATTTTGAATTTTTAACCACTTGCTATAGGTATTAGGGAAAGCAAGTGATTAGGTTGTAAGTCAAAGGTCTCTTCTTGTATCAAGAGAAAAAAGGAATACATTTACCATTTACATGCCTAGTATACTATAAATATTTGGTGCTTTGATGTCTCTGTTACTATATTACTATTCTATGTAGTATTCTTTCATAAGTACTTTTTTTATGGATTCTTTACTTTGTACAGATAACTTCCTTTGTTTAGGAAAAACCAAACACATAACATAAATCAAGATTGTCACTGGAAGAGCAAGTTTTATAGGTTCTTTACAATGTACTTGATCTTTTAAATACACTCCAGTTTTTGTATTCTCTATTTTCTAGCTAGCTAGTACTTATTTGAAGTTTTCAAAATTTGATAAGTAGACAAGATCACCCAGGAAATTAAAAATTTAATATTAGATGTGCTAATTTCCATGTGGTGAGATCTTCTTTTAAAAATGTTATCTTAAGAACAAAAGTTGCTAAATCTTACCAAGGTTCAACCATTTTATTTTAGAATTCAAAGCTTTAGATTCTCTTTTCTTTTTTAATGATTGGTTGGACAAATGGACAATAAAGTAGATGAATTTCTTCTGGGATTGATAAATGAAGTAAATGATGGGCTGATTGTCACAACATGACGGCCGGTGAAAAAAACATCATTTTATGACTTTAAGGCGTGTAAGGAAAACGCTGAGAAAAATGGAGTCGCCATCAATTAATTAGAAGGATAATTGGGATCCTAAAAAAAGAGAGGAAAACTGGCCCTTGGAATCAGAGGAAGGGTTCGGGAGTCTAATTACGTGTGGGGAAGGTGTTAGGCACCCCACAACGTCCTTCCCTAAGGATGATTACCTTAAATTGTTTGTGCTTTGAAAATTTTAATTTATTTAAATTACCCATTTTTACTAATAAATAAAAAAATAATATTGGACAAAGACGTGGAAAATAAATAACTAGACCTACCTTACCAATTAAGTGCCTACGTAGCCCAAAAGGGATCAAGGTCAATGTAATTCGGAATATTTGGATAAGTTGATTATGTGAGACATATGATCTTAGACCTAAAAAGTTAGGACATTAGGGGAATATAAAATTTCACTTAAAAACTGGGAAATGAATTAGGACATTAGGAAGAATATACCTCCACTATATGCCATGAAGATTGAGACTTTGGGAAAATGAAAACTCCACTGAAAGTCTAAGTAAAGGAATAATCAGGACTTCGGGAAAGATGAACTTCCACTGAAAGCCCGTGAAATTTAGGACATCGAGGAGTATGTAACCCCACTAAATGCCACGAAGATTAGGACTTTAGAGAAGATAAAACTCGTACTAAAAGTCCTTTAAACATTTACGAGTGAAATAAAAATGGTGACTTTGATATTTCTTAATCAAATTTTAGTTTTCTCAACTTTTGTGACAAAACTGAAGTTTCTAAAAGTATCGGGTAAGAAATGAAATTTCTGAAAGTATTGGGGGTTAAAGTATAGTGTAACCAAAATGTAATTTATGTGAATAATGAGGTCAAAAAGTAATTTATGCAAATAGTGGGGCCAAAACGTAATTTATATGAATAATGGGGTTAAAATGCAATTTATGTAAAGAAGTGGGGGCCAAAATGTAATGTATGTGAATAATGGGGTCAAAATGTAATTTATGTAAAGAAGTGGGGGCCAAAAGGTAATTTTTGTGAATAATGGGGTTAAAATAGCATTCTTGAAATTATGGGAACCCAAATAAGATTTATGAAAATATAAGACAAGGGAACAATTTCTTTTGAAAATGTTTAAGATTCTCATCAAGAGTAGTAAATTTTACTTAAATCTTAATTTTGAAAACGTTAGATTGAGCCATTGGAGCCACTTAGAAAGAGTTAGGCCTTAAACCCTTTTGTTTTTGAGACAACTCAAATGAGCCTTTAGTAACTTAAGAATTGGGCCCTTGAAACCCATAAAAAGATTCACATGGGTCCTGAAAAGAATTGGCTAAATAGACTTTGGAAGCCATTGTGAATCCCCTCATTTTTTGGCTTTTGAAGTAGAAAAATTCTAAGATTCCTTCATAGAACATGGGCGGGCCTTTGAAACCTAATTTAGAGAACATTTAAATGGGCTCTTAAAGCCTTTTTAAGCATGCATTGCATTTGAACAAACAAAATGAGCAACCTAAGCTAGGAGGTATATCAGCACAATATCCAATGAGATGACCAATTTATCCTACAGACATCAACTAACAAACCACTACTCAGAACTGATTTTTTTTAATAATGGATCATAGCATTCGTTTAGGATAAACCAACAGATTATGAATGTCAACCCAGGACCAACCTTTTGATACAACAAAACGTGAATTAGCAACATGTATTCCTCTTTTTAGAACTATAGGATATACGCCCAAGCCAACCAATCAGTTTTGAGCAAATAAATCCTGGAACGAAAACCAAAACTGATTTCATGAGACACATAAGAGGTACCTTTCAATCGAGTGACAACAACTATTGCCACAAACCAAGCCACGGTAATCACATTCTGGGCTTTACTAGATAAAAACCGCAGCACTTCAAAGTAATCAGATTTAACCAGATTTAGATAAACCAGATTTAGATACTACCTTGAACTACCTTGAACTACCTTGAATGGTAACTTGAAGAGGGTTTCAACCCCGGGTAAGCCTTGAGTTAAGACTTATTCCATTTATTAGATTTAATAGAACACTTAAAATCAAAGCTAAAATTGCTCAATACCAGTAGTGACACTATAAACCTAACAACCAAAGCGTATTTTACTAAAAATTTGAGTTCCAAATTTTATTAAGCTAAGTCAGAATAACATCCATATTTGAGTTTCCAAATTAAGCTCCCTTACAGACATAACCATGGAATTAAATCATACTGAAACAGCCATCCAAATGACATTGATATGCCATATTGACCCAACACGGGATTAAATGAAATTCAAGCAGTAATTTCATCTGAATCATAATCCAATTGCAATCTAGACTAGGAATTAGTGTGCCAGAAACAATTACAGCATTTTCATCACCAAAGAAACTCGAGAAAAAGAAACAAAAAAACCTTTTGAAGACCCGTAATAGCCCAATCTCGGATTTGTTTCCTTCTCTCCTCTGTTTCCGATCCTCGATGGCTCCCTCCTTTAAATTTCTAGAAATCTTCTTCTTTTTTCTCTTCCGTCTTCTCCATAGCTCTCGGCTCTCTATTCATCTTATAGACTGATGAGGGGACCAAATCCCTTGCTCCCTACAAAAATCTCGTGAACAGAGGATTGTCAAGCATGGTTGGTTTAGCACTGTGAAGTAGCCACCAAAACAGAGCAGAAACAAAGGGGGGACCAATGGGGATCAAAACCCGAGCATCTCTTGCCTAAAATGGGAGAGATAGAAAACGCGTAAATCAAAAGTAAAATAGGAGAAGATGGAAATGGGGAGAGGAGCGAAGGGGGTCCAGGACAGTACGGCGCAGAGATGCGGGGTTGGCAGGAGAGTTGCAGAGGTGTGCGAAAGGAAAGGCGAAAGGGACAGGGAGATGAGTTGACTTGGGGATTTTTGGGAAATTAGGGTTTCAGGAGGGGGTCCGGTTTTATGGTTATCAGTGTTGGTCAGGATTGGGTGTTCAGGTTAGACTAGGTGGGCTTGGAGTGTGGGTGGACCAGTTTGAGATTGGGCTGGACTCCCTTCCATTTTTTTTTTTGTGCACTAGGTTGCCAAACAAATGAGTTTTGGGCTTTTTGTTTTTTGTTTTTGTTTTTTTTTTGTTTGTTATCTTCTTATTTTTAATTCTTCTTTCTTTTATTTTTTATTGTTCCTTTATTTTATTTATTTATTTATATAATAATAATATTATATATATATATATTTTAATTGTTACCATATACCATTTTTTTTCTTTTTGTAATTTTTTTGATGTTATTATATTATTATTATTTTATTTATTTTTGTTTTTTTTTCTTTTGAGAGAAAATTGTTAATTTTAGGAGACACCTGGACAAAATTAGGTGTTCACACTAATAATAAATTAGGCCATTACTAGGACTGTTTCTTGCAAGTCAGCCAGCCTAGCCCAACCCAGAAAAAGGTGAAAAAGGAATGTAAAGGAAATTAAAGAGACAAAAGCTATCATTAGTGTATAATGGTACAAAGAATCCAATAGAGAAATGAATGAACTGAAAATAAGTGCTGAGTTGGGAGGGTGACAAACTCTACTAAATTATAGGCAAGCTTAGTTGTTTGAAACTTGGTGTGAAAATTGCATGGAAATTTCTATCGAAGCCTTAAGCAATTGGATAAGCTACGTTCCTTGATCATCCAGACTTTATACTAAGTCAAGCACAGACACATAAGATAAACCCTTCATTGTTTCCTCACCATTTTAATTTCTTCTTCACTCATAAACCATGAACACATTAGTTACATTGAGTAATCAATGGCTGCAACAACACGTATCTATACTATTATGTTTTAGTATTTATGTAGTGTGCATACTTGAAGAACCATTGATTTTTAAATTGTTTGGTTGGGGTAGCTAGTTGAAATTGTGGTAATTAAGAAATGGGAAACTAGTCATGGCAGTGATTTGAAATCGAATTTTTGTTAGCGACAAAGAATCAAGTTTAGCAAATAGCTATCTTACCAACCACATTGTTGAAATCAAACAATAAAATAAAGAAGGCCAAGGTTAGTAACTATTGTACATATGCTGCCATTTGGGTGCTGGTACGACGATATAATATTTAGTTTATGTTCTTTACAGTTATCCAAACTCAAATACTTGTAGCATTTGAAGATTCAAATTTTCCATTATGTCTCATGTCTTTTTATTCTTTTAACCAAATTTTCCAATCTGTAGTTAGGATATGTGTGTTTTATTGAAAAATTTGTAAGACAGTAAAGAGAGTTTAAACTTGCTTGTTAATTATTTGTGCATAGTCTCCGCCACAAGAAATTACTTGCTTGTTATACATATTTTAGAATGCAAGACTTGGACTTTTTAACAAGAAACAACTTGAGAACAAGCAAATGAACAAGAAACATCTTTGTTATGCAAACAATAAACAACTTAAGGACCACATTCATACCCACTAAATCGCTTCGACAACAGTAAATTGGTAATCCTCAACATTAGTCAAGAAATTTACAAGTTTATTGTAAGGGAGGGTTTTCAAAGGTTTGATTTTAGGGAAACTTATATGTAAGCTATTATTTTAGGTGTGGTTTACCATAATTATGGAATAATAAGTCATTTATAAAAATTGCAAAGGATGTAGGTCGATTTATTATAGTTATGATGATACCAATCCCTTGTTGGTAAGACTAGAGAAAGAGAGTGTGGATGGAGCATGATAATACTTGGATGGCGATTTTAAATAATAATTAAGGGTGAGGGAAGCAAGGCCACCTCAAACTATTTTAACTTTGGAAAATGAGAAGAAATCATAATAAATTCCATGAGCATAACTGAGTGAAGCATCAAAGCCCACTGTCTTTGGACGTGTTATAGGATAGGGTGCTCATAGTTTTAGTGTTTTTATTTAATAGCCTCCCAATTTAATTTCTCTTTAACTTTCTTCTGGAATAACAGCAATGTCCTATGTAGATGTGGCCCACTCAACTTGGTACTTATTAGTTACCATTACATTTATAGATGTGTAATAAGTGATATGAGAATGAGAGTATATTAGTATCCATGCCCTTAAAGCAATGGTGTAGGCCTAAAATAAAGGAACCCATTGATATTTTGAAATTGAAGAATGCAATACACATAGACATAGGAACCTATCCTTTCTTCTTTTGGGTCCAAGTCCTGACCAATCCTATAAAGGATGCTGATGTAGATGTGCTTCCTTAACCCATAGTCCATTCACCCCATTAGTGTGATATGGAAGAACATCATTAAAATTAATTTGAGAAGTTTAGAGTGAAACCATAAGAAATAATACTATTGGCCCCTTATTATCAACCACTATCCCACTAATAGACAGAACTCTCTCTGGTATAATTTTTCCTTTTGTTCTAATTTCCATTTTATGACATCGTTAATGTCACTTGATTCATACAGTATGGCAACACATAAAATTTTGAAATCAATACTCTACAATCCTTTTATTTCTTCATAATAAGTAATTAAACTTGTATAAATTATGATGATTAATATAAATGTAAGCTAAATATAAGATGTAACTGTGAGGTCTCTCTCCCTCATAGTCACAATGTCCATCTCTGTCCACTTGATATTAAAAGATTGAGAGATGTGGGACGTGAAGACGATATATAATTGGACAAAGGATTTGTATGATGACGCATGGTTAGGTTTCTTTGAAAATTAGTTCCCTGTACCACATTCTTCCACCCTGCATAAAGAGTTAATCAATTGTAGATTGCTTTGAAAATTTATTTTGGAGAGAAGAAACTATGCAATTAGGCAACCCAGGAAGTCACAGGTTTCACCAAATAAAAGTAATTTGACCATTACCGATTCACTTGAAAATACTGAGCTTTATGAAATCCCTACCTACCATTATGTTCCTCCCCAAGGATGCCTCAAGAAATGATGAATCTCGTAAGTATTTTGCTCTTAATATACGACATAATAGTGATTCAAGATTTCGGAGTATCTGCCACCTTGCTTGGCAAGAAGAGTAAGAATGAAAGCTCTTAGCTCTCGAAATCCAAGATCCCCTAAGCTGGATTCACAAAGCTAATCCCAATTGACCCAATGAATCTTGGATTTTTTTGTATCACCCCACCAAAATTTGGCCATTAAACTATTTAAGGAGTGGCACAAATTCTAGGGTATTAATAAAAAATAACTCATGAGTATATAGGTATAGACTGAGCTACTACTTTAATGAGAACTTCCTTCCCTCCCTTAGTGAGTAACTTCTCCTTCCACCCTGTACCCTTTTCCAAATCCTTTTATAGATGGATTGGAAGGAGTTATATTTGCTTTTGCCCTCCATAGTTGGAATTCCAAGATATTTTTCATTGAAAGCCACCTTATATAGAATCTGTCTCTACTACTAGAACAAACTTCTTACTTGTCCCACTTCTGATCCAATGTCAGTCCTAACTGTCTTTGGAAAAGTGAAATTAATTCCAACAGCAAGGGCTGGTGAAAGATGAATATCCAGAAGATTAGAATTATATTACAAAAACCAGTCTTTTTTGTTATTAAAAGTGAATGCAAATGCCCTAATCAAAGGATTGCTTATATCTAGAAATCTAGTTGCAAGTAAGGCCATTTAATAAAGCTTAATTTGAAAGGCTATTTGCTGGTTGAGGAAAAACAATAGTGGTCTCAATTCTCTAAACCCATTTGGTAAACTAGAAAATGTCAACGAATAGGAAACTAGTATTAATGGTGGATACTAATCACTTTCAAGATTGATGAAATCATCATGAATTGTTATAAAATTCTTGGGCGGCAAATTCAAACACAGCTAGTAGTTAATAAAATGTTCGATCAATGGTTGAGTTAGGCTTAACAATATTTTCAATGGTGGTCCTTTAAAATGGTGGCAGGAGCGCATTATGCATTGTGGATAGGACATGCCACTTGCTAGTTCCGAAGGATTAACGCTATTTACACTTACACAACCTTTTAATTATGGCTTCTTTAATATTGAATGAGGAAGTTGATAGTGCTTTGCTTTGGAAGACTAGTTGTTGTAGGTCTCCCTCATTCACTAGATTTGAAGGAGTTAAAATCATATTTGTGTTAGTGTAAATACCTGATTTTGTCCAGGTAATTTTTAAAATTTATAAAAATAATAAAAATACAAAAATAATTAAAAATGTTAAAATAATAAAAAAGCAATAAAATACAAAAAAGAAGAAGAAAAAGAAACAAAACAAAAATACTTTGCAACCCAATCTCTTTTTTTTGGTTATTGTAAGCCATTTTCCCTTCCCCTTAACTCATTTTCTTTTAAGCCTAACATTACCTAAATTAACCCAAATCCTTAACCCAATCTTTTATTCCATTTCCTTCTTAAACTACCCATCTAACACATACCCATAAACCCAACTCATAATCTACTTCTTCATTTTAACCTAGCCTCACACTCACTTTTTCCCTCTCACTTTAACTTTTTCCCTCTCACTTTTCTCTCTCTCTTTCCCCCCCATCTCACATCCACCCTCTCTCATTCTCTCATTATTTTTTGTTTTCTTTCTTCCATCTTCACACACACAACACACCTCCTTCACTCTCTCACTTGGGAGAAACTTTTTTTT
>JASKGM010091073.1:2453-13394 GCA_034509205.1 Ceratonia siliqua
GAATGCAGGTGTGAAAACAGTTATTAGAGACAGAAGTAAGTTGGTTGTTGGTTGTTGGTTGTTGGTTGTTGGTTGTTAGTTATCGCAATCCCAAGTGGGGGAAGCTTATATATTTGTCGTCATCTATAACTAGAAAACAGAAACAAAAGGCTTCCTATGTTTCCTGTGGAGCAAAAAGCAAAGACAATAATAGAATCACATCTATATGCTCTTGTGCATTTGGGAAAAAAAATGTTGACTTCTTTTAGGATCAACCAGGTGCTAGCTATTGGTGAAGGATTTAATTCGTTTTTTTTAAAGAATCTGAAATTAAAATAAAATTCGAATTTTGACTTGTAATTAGGTCTGGTGATATACTATTTAATTGAGTCTTAATCTCGCTCAACCATTGTCTGAGGGTCTCCCACGTCTCTTATGAAATCTTACAAACCACCAAACTAGAATCCCAGGCAGTCATTATATTCTTTTAAATTTTATCTACAATTTTACATTTGCTGAACAGTTTTCTACCAGAATCCATTCATGGTAGTATTATGCAGTGGCGGACCCACGTGATAAGGGATGGGCAGTTGCTTCCACAATTTTTTATATTTTTATTTATTATTATATGTAAAATAAATAAATTTATTCTCATTGAACATTTTTTTTTCAACCCTATATTTCTTTATAAAAAATAATACCATGTTCATTTCTCAGTCAATTTTATACATACATGATATGGTCACAATTATATAAATATATTAAATTTGACCACCTAATAATTTTTTTATTATTTATCTATGATAAAAATCTATCTCTATCACATTTTATATTTGATAATTTAGTTAAAGTCAAATACCCCATACTTCACAAGTCACACCCCCACTTTACTCATTTATTTTAGTCTCTCATTTCCTTCAATATTTCAATCTATTTGAGTACAAAAGAGAAAAAGTTGAAAAATATAGATGAATGGTCAAATGAGGATTTTAAAATTGGCTATTTAGGAATTTTTAATTTAATAGTGGGCCTTTGGTCTAATGCGATTTAGATGATTTTATTATTCTATTACCTTTAATCTTCATTGTTCTATTGTGTTATTATATAAAAAAAGAGTATGATTTCTCACAACGATAAATATGTATTTCTTTTCGTAAGTTTAACCCTAATTGATATCTTAAATTTAGCAATTAGTTAGAATATATTGTATTAAAAATGCTATATTTTATTTATGTTGTTATCTAACGAGATTATATATTTTGTATAAGTGACATTGCTGGTATGAGCAAACATTATTTTTGTAATCTTTTTTTTTTCTTAATAAAACTTTAAAATTTTTTATATAAAATTTTTTTAAAAATAATTTGCCATGTTAAAATTTTCTAGGTCCACCATTAGTATTATGTGTTAAACAAGGGGTCCTAATGACATTGAAAGACACATAAGCACTCTCCAAATCTTTTATATTCTCTCTACTATGGATAGAGGTCAAGGTAAAATTATTTGGTAATGTATAAATTTTTTGTGTTGACATAACTTTTTTATTGTCTACATTAATAACGATAATTAAAAGTTAGATTAAAAATTAACTGCAAGTTTAGGGTCATTAGTAGGTGAAATCAATGTTAAACGAAATTTTAATTGAATAATATTTTTAATTCATATTTTATATATATTGTAATATATTATATATATAATAATTAATAATTAAGTAAAATAATGATAATAATAATACATGAAGTAAAATAATAATATATTATAGTCAGAACTTATGACAATAATGGGGAAGTAATTTTCATTCCTTAATTGATAGTGGTGGCCATTATTATGGTACCTACTACGTTGAAGATGGCTTATGGTCTTTTAGGTTAAAGATGACATGGTGTTTATGTGGGGGGAGTTGAAAGTCGGAAGCCCTGTCCTTCGTAGCTATTTACCTCGACATTTTACCTATTGAGCTGTATTCCTTTGACTTATTCTCGACCCTTCCTTACATGATTATATCTTGGGATCAGTTGGTTCTTTGTCTCTTCTCCTGTTTCTATTTGTATTTTTTACAAATATAATTAAAGTTGTAAAAAGAGTTGAATCTGATGGGTTGACATATCTAATCTATTTAAAATGATGAATTGCGTTTAGTAATATTCAACCCACCAAAATGATGGGTTAAGACGGATTGACAGGCCAACCTATTAACCCTGCAAATTTCTCTTTTTTCCTTAAAAGTTGAGTTTTTCAGTGAGTTGACGGTTGACCTGGTTCGTTCGCCCTACCCACCAACTTACTAGAGATGGGTTGTAACTCAAATAGGCCAACCTACCCATTTGACAGTTCTAAATATAACTATGCTCATAGAAAAGCTTTGTACAGCTATTTCTTAGTTTATATTTTGGGGGATGCTAAGTTATATCTCCCTATCATATCTTCTTTTGATGCCTCCTCCACTTTGGTAGTGTCAATTTGTTATGTTTTATATTTTTTATCTCAATTTTTTTAATTTTTAATATTAATTAAATATTTTCTATGTCATATATTTTTTTTAAAAATTTTTAAAAATTTTTTAAAAATTTTTAAACTTATGAATAAATAATATTAAAAAATTATGAGTGAATAATATAAAAAAAATATAAAATATTTTTTAAAATATTTAAATTTTTTTAAAAATTTAAAAAAAATACATAAAATAAAAAATACTTACCTAATTCTAAAAAAAATATATAAAAAAAATAAGATCCGTAGCTTAGTCCTTATACTTTATAGTTATTTTACAGTTGCAGATGGCATCTTCCAGCGTCTTCCATCATCTTTCAATTTGCCGTTCCATCGTCTTCCAGTATTTTCAAGCGTCTTCTTCTTTCTTCATCTTCTTCTACCGAATACGACATCGTTTTGTTTAAATTTTTTTTGAAAAAATCTATAAAAATTGGCTAATCGACGAGATCAATTTTTTCGGTTGGACCCAATTCATTATTTTTTTTACCAAGTCCTTGAACGCCAGTTTTTAAAGATGTTTTAGACTGGTCAAGACAATTTGATTTTAAAAATAATATTTAATTTATTTTAAATTATTTATTATTTAAAATAATAAAATAATAAAATAATAATTAATACAATTATTAAATAACTTCAATTCTAATAAAAATAATTATAAGTAACTAAATTATTCTTAAAATCAATTTAAACTCTTATTATTACTCTATTAAAAATAATAATAAATAAAAATAATATTAAAAAAATAATAATTCATACTTTATTGATAATGTAAAATGACAGATAATTTAAAATAAAATAAAATTTTTAAAACGATAAATAATTTAAAACGGATAGAATAGTTATATTAGTTAAGGAGTATTAATTACTCTTAATAGGAGTTTAACTGATTAAATATTTAATGAATTTTTATTTTTTATCATTAATATTATTCTAATTTTAAAATATGACTAAATTATCTATTATTTTTAAATACAATACCTAAATTATAAACCCTAAAAACCTTACACCTTAAAAGTCATAAACCTTAAAAATTCTAGATTTTAAACCATAAAAATACTATTTAAGATTTTTACGGTTTATGACTTTTAGGTTTTAACTTTTTTGGGTTTAGTGATTTTAGGATTTATGATTTTTAGCCAAACCTAAAAAACACTATTTAGGATTTTTAAGGTTTATAACTTTTAGGGAGAAAGGATTTTAGAGAGTATGATTTAGGGTTTATAATTTAGTTATTGTAATTTAAAAATATGGGTAATTTAGTTACATTTTAAAATTAAAATAAAAATAAAAAAGAATTGAAAATTCATTAAATACTGAATTGGCTTAATTAATATCCCTTAACTAATGCCGTCTAACCCATTCTAATTTTATGGAAGTTCATTGATCCATTTTTCACAATAGACCTAATAAACCTATTTACCCGGACCTGGGATTCTATCGGTATGGCTATCCGCCCTTAGTTGTATGTATAATATTATTCAATATGTATAATATTATTTAAGATATGATAAATGATATTATTTTAAGTAACCACCATATCAGTATCTTATTTTTAAATATCATATATTTTAATATATAAGATACTATAATAATAATATATTAGTATATTAAACATTTTAAAAATGTTTTATATATAAATTTTTTTTAATATTATTAATCAAACTTTCTACATGTTTCTGTTGGAGGATAACTGGTATTACATCATGTTTATCGTTTCCAACGGGAGAATATAGTAATTGTGCCAAACCATGCGACCCTACTCGTTCGATGGCCTGTAAAGGCCTACTAGATACCCCTCGATACCCCTCTATTTAACGCTTTCCTACTTCGCTCTCCATCATCGACCGTATCTCCAACTCCTGCTCGTTCATAACGTCTCTCTCACTCGGAAACCGCCTTCTCTTTCTTCGGTACGTATCCGGGTGTCTGATTCTCTGAATTCTCTCTTCTTCCCTCGCCCCTTCACTTCACCTTTTCTAGGTTTGCTTCATCCGTAGCTACAACTTACTTTTCCCGCAAAGTTTTTCCGTTGGCAATTTCGGGGCTCTTCTCTGTAAATTCAGAGATGGGCCTCTATTCTCCTTTCCCTTATTCTTTTATTAGTTTTAACTGAATTTTATACTGAAAGCTTAGGGTTTCTTGGCTTTCAGTTAATTTAGAAAGGCAACAATTTATTTATCTTTACTCCATGTTTCACTCAACACATTAACATGGGTTTGCACCCAATTTGATTAAACTTGTTGCGTTATAATGGTGGGTTTCATTTCTTACGATTTCAAACACTCGGATTCCATTGAAAGTTTGGAGCTTTACTCTGTTTCTACTTTCTAAAGCTGTTAATGTGCTGGACCTGCTGGTTGTGCCCTGGAACGGAAATTGGGAATATTTACATGTGTTTGCACCCAATTTGATTGAACTCATTGCGATATAATGGTTGGTTTGATTTCTTACGATTTTAAACACTTGGATTCCATTGAAAGTTTGGAGCTTTACTCGGTTTCTACTTTCTAAAGCTGTTAATGTGCTGGCTGTGCCCAGGAACGTAAACTGGGAATATTTAAAAATTGAAGGTTTTTTTTTTTGGATTTTGGATTTTGTATTTTTATACTTTTAAGTTTTAACCGTATAGAAGTCGTTCTTTAAGCTGTCAGATAGACCATAATTCCGAATTTCTTAAAAGGGAAACACTAGCAACTATTTATTGGTCGAAAAAGGATTTTTTTTTTTTCATCTAGGAAAGGTCGATTTAATCGTGGATGTGCTAACGGGCATCTGTTTGTTAACTAAAATGTATGCTTAAAATATTAAAGTATATCAGATCGTACAGAAAAAAAAAAGTTTTACTAAAATTATAACAGTACTTCATTTGTCAGAAATAATTGATTTCCTTTTTTTGTTTGTAATTTATGGAAATAGTGTTTAGTTTGAATACGAAGCTGCATAGTCCTCATCTGGCCAATCTTGTTTCACCACCTTCTGTTGTAGGTTGAGTATGGTTTAGTGGACGGATATTGTTTGATGATAGCCTGCGAAAAGGAAAATGGGAAAAGTGTCCTTTGTTCCACCGTTAATTGAACTGTGCTATCTTTATTCTGGGTTGAATCTGTCAAAGATGGTGTCACCGGATTTTGATTTTAAAAAATCATGTGAAACTGGGTTAATGTCATGCAACAAACATTATTCAAGGGCCTCCGTGCACAATTCTGGACCAGTGTAGTTAGTTGTTTGTCTGTGATATGAATTCATTCTACTGCCTTTTTTTTCCATACCTGCTTTTTAGTGACATAATGGTAGGAGCTATCAACTAAATGACCATCAACTTGCGATTATGTTGTCTATTAATAAAACTTTTTTTTCCCATTTTCCCACTCTATTAAGGAGTTAAGTAGACAGGTAATATTTTTGTCTGCCTGAAATTGAAGTCAATTCCATGATGTGGTTTTAATGCAAGATTTCAGTGAGTCTGGGTGATTATGCCGTCACTAACTTATGGGAAAAGTTTGATATTTCAGTTCAATGATATTCTTAACTATGTGAACAACAGTTGAGTCTATACCTACAGCAATGTCTACAGGAACAGCAGATCCCACTCAGAAACTGGGTGAGGCAGACATGGTATGTCACAACTGCCTATTTGCTGCTTCATTAATTCTCTCTATCTGTCTTTCTGTGCTTTTCATTCTAAATCTCATGTTGGATTTGATAATTCTCATACTGGTATTGCAAACATGTGCTATTGAACTGCTACATTGTTGTAAAGACTACAAAATGCATAGTTTAGGTGTGATAGCATTTCCGCCTCATAGGTATGAGGAATATTCTGAATCGCAATATTTATTTCTTAGTGCTTTTGGGTCCTCCTTAAGCAAGCGGAAATGTGTATATCCTAAGGTTCTTTATTAGTTATTGATATTAAAACGCTGTGGAGGTGCTCCTTCTGATTTAAACAATTTACAATCCATTTAAGTCACTCTTTCGACCTAACAAATTTTATGGATCATTGTACTTATCAGACTTCAAATTTTTCCTTAGTCAGGATGATTATTACAGTTATAGTATTAACTAATAAGAAATTTTTGTAGTATTTGTCATTATGTTTATCTGTTCATAGAGCCATTCTTTTCACTATGGTTTTTTATAATATTTCTGCAGACTTCTTTAGAAGATGGAATCCCGTCCGATCCAACATCATCCATATCCTCTTTGCGAAATGCCACCTCTGGCATTAAAGATGAGACTGATCAAGAGTCAACTGAAGATCATGGTGTTTATTATACACCTACTGGATGTTCTTATTATTCTTCCCCAGGTTAGATGTTAAAAAGGTTCTTTGTATTTCTAACCCAAAAAAAAGGTTCTTTGTATACAAAAATGGCACTGATACTGATATTAAATTATTATAATGGGAATTTTTAGAAATATTGCAAATGAACAAGGTATTGATGAATCTGTTAGGAACTTCGTTTGAACTTGTAAATAGTCATACAATATTGAATCTAACTATTATGATCATGCCTGAAGATAAGATTTCATAGCCTTAAGGTCTGGAATAAGTTTTTATTTTCAAATTTTTTACATTCAAGATTACTAAAAGCATTGGGATGTGGTTATATAAACCAATCAAGTAAATTGGAGATGTTGACATAATTATGATATGTTTGGTTCATAGTTGCGAGTAATCTGTGGTAATCAAAAGAAAACTAAAGTTCAGATAGAAACATTATGATTAACAACAAGCAAAGGAAAAAAGAAGGTGCTGGCGCTTTATTATTTTCTTCTGCCAATATTTCCATGGAATATGATATTTATACATACATGACAATTGTTTGTATTTGGATATGTTGAATTACTGCTACTGATAATAATGAGTTATCTCTCAAGCTTTTGAGCATTGTGTCATGCTATAAAGAGTTATGCAGTTTTGTAATTGGTCTTCAGTTTTAGTGATGCGATGTGAGAGTTTAGAATTGAGGGTTTAATGCAGGATTTAGTGATATGAGGGTTTCTTACCCATTTCTGGACCTTCTTCCTTATTGACCGACAGTTCAGTGCATGTGTCAAAATATTCTTTGATGTTGGGTTGTATTGCTAGATATGCTTGGGTATCTAAAAGGACTTAAATTTGGTTTTGTGGTGGTGTGGACACTGCACAGTTTGAATTTGAGTAATTGCCGTGTGAATATTCATCATAAATTTTTATGTAGTTGAATGTTTTATCATAACTGTAAAATGCTTTGGATTTCAGATAGGAATAACTTCTCTATATGATGTGAAATTGAACTTATCTTGCATTTATTTTCTGCTTTATGAATGTGGAGTTTCTTTTATTGTATTTTTTTACTGTTTATAATCTAATTTAAATCAAATAAATGCCTTTTTGACTGGTAAAAGTATTCAATATAGAGGTGGTTTTTTGTTTTTCTAATTGATCTGATTCCATCAATATCAAAATTTCAACATCAAAAGCTACTGCCATATAAATTTACTAGAATGTGAATGTTCCAATGCAAAGACCCATTCTGGAAATGATTCTCAAAATAAAATCAATTGGCTTGATTCAGTTTTAGTGGTCTGATCTTCATGAAGGAGGTAAGGAGTAGTAATCAGAAGAAAGATAAGATGACGTCTTTCTACGTCATACTTCTGCCTCGTTCCAGTCAATACTGAACAAAAGGCCCCTCTTTATATTATTGACGGATATATTTGTGAGCATGAAAGATTCTTGACATACTTGATGATGGTTGTTTGATCCAAAGGTTTTGAATAAAATGATTTTATATATCTTATAAAAAAACAGGACAATTATATGGGATATATTCTGTTTCATTTATTTTGATGGAGGAAAGTTTCTTGTTGCTTGTCTATTTTGCAGGATTTGATGAAATGCATTCTCATTTGGATGTTAATGCAGACAGCTCTAACAAAGTATGTTTGATTTATTTTCCTTTATTTTTTATCTTTTGGAAATTTTAAATGTAGCATGGCAATGACCTTTTGTTAAATTTTCTATAGAAAAATTTATATGTTGTCAATATCAGTGACTATTAAACTCTTCTGTGGGTTGACTCCAGGGTATGCAATCAGACAATACTTTCCAAATGCCTGGCTATGACCTGTATGCATCTGTGATTCTTGTGGGTGTTGATGGATATTGTGTTGTTCAACCACCTTACTTATCTTTCCACAGGATGTATTCAGCAATCAGTTGTGTATGCATCAGAAGCCCTGCCTTGTTGCTCATGGTTCTCAAGTTCTGATGATGTCCAAAATGGAACCACCAATAGTTCTTTAACTGAAGAAAGTGGTCCAAAATCTCTTACTTTAGAAAGCTCGAATGATTTGAAGTCTACTGATAGAAATGGCAGTTTGACCAGCAAATCTCCCAAGTCTATGCTTGATACGAAAAAAGAGATGAAAATACCAAAAAAGGTAATCTGTTAGAAGATTATGATGTTTCTGATATTTCATGATATTACTTACTCATAATTGCTGCTTGTTGCTATATATTCATTTTGTGGGATGGGAGAGCTGATTCTTTATTTATAGTGACTATTTAGCAAGGTATTAATATCATTGTTGCATAAATACCCAGTTCACTACTCTACATGATTCACAAATGATACCAACTATAATAATTTATTAAGCCTTATTGTTCTATTAACTTGCTTTTCAATTATACTGTATTTTCAATTTTCCAGTGGGCCTTGTTGTCACAGGACCTTTAGCATTTTGATCATCATTTGCTTGTCCAAACTAGAAAAGTAGAAACAAAGTGCATTAATTTCGATATGCATATTCCCCCACCCCCTTTTTTCCAAGGTCTTCTATGGAACTTTGATGTTTTTGAAAACTTTTAAGAAGATGAGGAAATGGTGGAATACTTTTCTGTGTTAGCTCTCTATACAAAAAGAATTACACTGGTTCTCTTTATAGGAGAGAACATATGCTGAAAATCAGGAATCAGATTACCACTAGCTAGCCGTCCTAATTAATTTCCTATTTACAGCATTGACTAATAAAAAACTCCTAAGAATCAGCCTGTATAGCTATCAAATAATTACAGCTAAAAAACTGTCAAATCTTTCCTATTTCGACACTCGCCCTCAAGTTGGTTAGAAGATATCTTCCATAGCCAGCTTGCCAATTAGTCTGTCAAACTGTTTTGTAGGGAGCCCTTTTGTAAGCACATTTGAAACTTGCTCTGTAGTAGGAATGTATGGCGTACAGATCAGTCCACTTTCAACTTTTTCCTTGATGAAATGTTTGTCAACCTCCACGTGCTTTGTTCTATCATAAAGTACTGGATTGTGGGCGATAGAGATAGCGGCTTTATTATCACAATATACTTTTATAGGTAACAGATTAGAGGTCTTTAGTTCTTCCAATAATCTTTTGATCCACAACACTTCACAAATTCCATGAGCAAGTGATCTAAATTCCTCTGCACTGCTTCTAGCAACCACATTTTGCTTTTCACTCCGCCAAGTGACAAGGTTACCTCCAACAAACGTGTAGTAGCTAGAAGTTGATCTTCTATCAATAGCACTTCTAGCCTAATTCGCATCAGTGTAGGCTTCAACTTGTAGGTGTCCATCGTTTTTGAATAGTAAACCTCTTCCAGGGGTCCGTTTAAGGTATCTGAGAACTCTATAGACTGCATCAAAGTGTTCTTGTCCAGGTGCATGCATGAATTGGCTAACCATGCTAGCTGCAAATGCTATATCTGGACATGTATGAGACAAGTATATCACCCTTCCAACAAGTCTCTGATATTGTTCCTTATTAAGAACTTCTTCAGCATTTGAAGGCTGAAGTTTGAGATTAGGTTCAATGGGTGTCTCAGCTGGTTTGCATCCTTGCATACCTGTTTCATCTAGTAAATCAAGGACATATTTACGTTGGTTTAAAAATATGCCTTCTTTGGATCTAGCAAATTCCATCCTTGATTTCAAAATTAGCTGCAAGCCTCTCTAATTCTTCTTTATCATTGCCTGTCAAGACTATGTCATTCACATAGACAATTAATATTGCAATTTTGCCTTCTTTATCGTGTTTGTAAAATAATGTATGAACAGCTTGACTTTGATAGTAGCCACAATCCCTTATAGCTTTCCCAAATCTCTCAAACCAAGCTCGTGGGGATTGTTTTGTTTGATTCCGATTTTCCCTCAAATCCTGGAGGTAGATTCATAAAGACTTCCTTCTCAAGATCTCCATTTAGAAAGTCGTTTTTTACATTAACTGGTGTAATGGCAGTTGAAATTTATGGCCAAAGATAGCAAGATTCTAATGGAATTTATTTTGGCCACATGAGCAAAAGTTTATTGATAATCAATTCCATAGGTTTGTGTGTACCCTTTATAATGCAGGGGGGTAGGAAGCTAACAAACAGCTAGTGAAAGTAGCTAGAAGTAGAAGAAGAGAAGAAGATAAACAGTAATGAACAGTGGTAGGGCTCTCTCAACCGAG
>JASKGM010091084.1:0-13391 GCA_034509205.1 Ceratonia siliqua
GACTTAATTAAATTATTGCCACTAATAAAAAAAATGATGCTATAAAAATTTGACTTCTTTCACCATTATATACACTATTTAACTTTTACTTTTACTTTTAAATTTATAACTTAACCAATAAATTATTAATATGTAAATCTGTTAACATTACACAAATTAATGAGAACAAAAAAAAATAGTAAGGGGATAAAATCATATTTAGTTATATATGAATGATGTATTTATAAAATTGAGTAATACTTCTATAAATTTTAGGGGGCGGTAATATGATAATTTTGGGGGAAGTAATTATATTATATATAACAACTTTTTTTTGGGAGGGGGGGCCATTGCCCCTATACCCCATAACCTAGTTCCGTCCCTGCACACTGGTACAGGTGTCAGATGTCAGTGTGGATCTAGGTATCTGACCTGTTATTCTTCATTCCAGATTTAAGTAATGAATGAGTCTTTTGGTTTAAAATGGTAGGTCTGGGCAATCAAGCCCGAAAAATAATGGAAAGCTAGAAGCAGCTAATTAAGGGTCTGTTCGGATCTTCTTTAAAAAAAATGACTTTTATAGAATGAGAAGTTGATTCTGAAAAAATAAGGTATTTTTTCAGAAGAAGATACTATTTTACCTTTAAATGTAGTAATAAATTTTTTTTTTTCATTTCTCCTTCTGTCAATCTCCTTAACTGAAAAAGTCAAAAAATTTACCTTCTCCTTAAAGTTAAAAAACTCCTTTATTTCAACTTTTCCTTTTAAAAAAAGGAGATACGAACAGTTTAAGGTTTATCAAAATGACTTTTTTTTTTAAAAAAAAAGGCCATCTAGAAAAAAAAGAGATGCAGACAGGGCCTAAATGCTACTTTTAATATTTTTCCTCTTATCACTTCATTGGGGTTGGGGGCTTGGGGCACATGAATGAAGTGAATAGTAAGAAATTTATAAATGCTGTCGAGGAAGTAGTTGTTCTAAAAGCCTAAGGTGCATAGGAATAGTTTTGATTTATATCTTTGACTTGCCTCCTCATGTGAAAGCCATTTAAGCTTTAACTGTGGATAATGCAAAGGCCCACAATAACCTTGTGGCTGAAATTTAATTGAATTATTTAGTTATAAGAATGGGGGCACAAAGTAAAAAACTTCTCACTTGGTTATAGACACTTAGATACCATGTGAAAGAACCAGTTGATCAAACTGCTTATTGTACATGGATTAAGAATTTCCATCTAATATCTGAACATTTTATAAGTTTAGTAATATACCACAAGATTATAAAACACAGATATGCAGACCCACCAGACCCACCATGATTTTATCTTGTCTTTGTGACATAATACAATATAAAACTTGGTTCTTTGTGGCCTAGCCTAACCTACTGTTATGCCAACTTTAAGTGTGTTGAAAAAGCTTCAGAGATCATACTGTAATGAATTGAATATTAATATATTAAGTTTTTATTGCTCCAGTAAGTTGAATTTTCACCTTTGCCATCTTTCAGATGTTAAAGCTGTTTTTCTCTTCAGGAATTTAGGCGTATCAAGGGGAACATAAATTCAATGAGGGAACATGCAGAACTTTTGAGTTCAGTCAGGGATGACATTAGTGAATATAAGGTGAGCCATGAGCATGATCTGAATTTCATTATATAATTGTTTTCTCTGAGTTGTATTAGACTTACCTGCTTCTGGCAGGCATCTGGAAGTATATCACCAAGGATGCAGTTACTACGGGAGAGAGCTTCCATCCATGGAAATATATCTCATGTAAGTCTATTAAACTTTAAAATATAGTAATTGTTTTTGTTGGTGGTTCTTATAAATTCAAGGATATAACTATGAAGCAAATGATTTCATTAGATTGAAGATAATGGTACGATTGATGGAAAAATTAAATCTGTTTATCAAGCTAACTGTGTTGAGTGTACCCATTCTTCTCATTATGTTTTAAATCTGACAAAAGGTGAAAAAATGGTAAATGGTTGAGGTGCTAAGAAGATTCTTGTTGGATTATGATTTATCAATGAATTGAGCCCTTAATGGTGGGGGATTTGGCTAATGATGTGTTTAGACTGAAGGCTTTATTGAGTTAAATTGTGTACATAGTTCCATCAAGGGCATAACATTTTACTCCATCCATGTTTGATCATTGTTCTATTTCCTCTCATTCCCATTTCATTATAACTGTATTGGTGCTGAAACATTTTGCTAATGGAATGTTATTGAACTTTGTTCTTCCGTGACAAGGAATGAAAGAAGAAAGAAAGAAATAGAAAATGAAAACCAGTCACGTGTGTGTAACAGATTCCATTGTTGAGGACATTTTTTTTCACTGCTGAGCACCTCCAAACCCTGCAAACAAACTTGACCATGCCTACCGGAGTACCGGCTACCACTCATCCAACTGGGATGATAATACTTAAAATGATTTGGGATTATCTTCATTCCTATTCCATCCTACCTTCTTTTCCCAGTCAAATTTCTTATATTAGTTGTATACTGAAGCTTTTATACTTTAAATTGATCTTCGATATAATGTATATTCAAAGGAAAATTCTCAGTGATGCAGTTTCACATGATGTAAATAAAGGATTGGGTAAAGTTGTTCTTGTTGCATGCTCAATTTGATTCTTGATGCTGAATTGCTGTGATCTGTGGGATTTTGTAGTGTATAATACCCAGAAATGATGCACTGTGTTGTATGCACTAACTTTCATGCTCATATCTTATTCACCTTTAATGGGCTAAAAATCTTTGGTTTAAGCTATCTTTGGGAATTGGAATTACATTTTTCTTTTTCTTTCTCTTTTTTTGTGACCGTGAGCTAGGTGGGATGGGGGATTTAGGGTCTGTTCAGATGTTCTTAAAAAAAAAGTTTTTTATAAAATGAGAAGTTGATTTTGAAAAAATAAGACATTTTTTAGGAGGAGATACTATTTTATGTTCAAATGCAATAATAGAAAAATATTTTTATTTCTCCTTCTGCCAATCTCCTTAATTGAAGAAGTCAAAAAATTTATCTTCTCAAGTTAAAAAACTCATTTATTTCAACTTCTCTTTTTTGTTAAAAGGAGATGCAAATAATATAAATTTTATCAAAATGCCTTTTTTTTAAAAAAAAAAATGCATTCTCCCCAAAATAAAGGAGATGCAAACGGGCCCTTAAGACCAGGGAGAAAGGAGGGAAGTAGGCTGCCCTGTGTTGCAACTGCATCCTGAATAGCTTTTATAGAAAACATTTGCTGATTCACCTGTTAGTTAAGCAAAACTTGATTCAATGTGCTATAGGTTGCAAAAATTAAATGTAATTTCTAGGGAGGCGAAGCCACAAATTTAAGTCCCGAAATCTTTGCATCTCAGTACCTCCTTAGCTTATTCTGTCCTCTATTTTCTTTTTGCTCTGCCTTTCCTGTTATAGAGCAAGATAAATTTGAAGAAAGATCACATGAGCTTGTGTCCCTACACTATTCAGTTTTTGTGTATCAGTTTAATTTTTGCATGTTTTTTTGCTGTGTCTATGTATTGGTACATTCTAACATGCTTTGTATTTACTGTTAAGTATTTGGTTGTGGTACACTAATAGTGTGTTTGGCCTAGTACTGTGAGCCACATTGGGAGTCCAAAATCAGGTTACCCCCCAAGTGTTAAAAAGTTGCTTCTGCCACGTTGGGGAGCCAACGTGGTTTTAGCCTCCCCAGTGTCAGGCCAAATAACACTTAACACATCTGTAATGGCTGTTAAAAGTAGTATAAGTTTAATTGACAACTGCATTTCTTATCTAAAGGGTGGTTGCAAGTTTAACCTGCACCCCATGATTACTGTCAGAAAAATGGTAAGGGAGGGACTTAATTTAGGTTGGTGTTATACAAAAAATAGTAACAGATAGGCAGAGGGAGCCAATATGATTTTCCAGTCTTGACAAGCTTATCAAGGTTTTCTTTGAATTCTTTGGTGTTGCATGACGTTACAAGATCTACCCAGGTGAGGCTTCTTGGTGCTCCTCTTTAGCTTATGATCTTATTTTGTTATAGCGAGGTTTGTTCCTCATTTGGAATTCGAATTTTGGAATATAGCTTCTTGCTGCAGCCTGCTAGTGAAAACATGAAAAGATAATGTATATTAAGCAACAATAGAAGGGTTAATTAACATCCATAAATAAGTTACCTTTTGAATATCTTGAGTCAAATATGAGTTTGGAGGAAACATCTCCAAAAGTTGTTTATATTTTTTTTGCCCTTTGGTACAGAGGTCGTTTATTCAGATATTTTTGTTCAAGAAATGAACATAGTGATAATGGGGATACTAGGGCCTGAGTTGAAGATATGATATTAAGATGAGAATCATCTAATGTTGTTTGGTCATATTTAATTTAATGCAGATATACAAAATGGACAGAAGCATAAAAAGAATAAGGCAGTGAATGGGGATAAAGTTGATGTTAAAAAATATGCTTGCATGGTGACTGCAGAATGTTGCCCTAGATAAGGTTGAATAAACAATAAATCCATGTATCTCATTTTGCTTTAGTTAAGGATTCCTTTATTTAACCTACCTAAACCTTTAGGATTTATGTCTATCACTATTACTACTCGCATTTGTTACTTTTGATGGGAAAATGTTGATTATGGTAATTAATGGAAATAGCAAGAGGAGAACCTTTCTCCTTAAAAGGTTTAGACTGCCTTTTGACCTCATATTACTTTAGAATCTTTAAGATGAACAGCAATAACAATGACAACAATGATAAAAACCTGAATCCTGAATCATTAAACCTATTAGAAAGCATTTCTGTATCCCATGCTTTTTGTCCATTAAACATCCATAGCTTTTGGTCCAATACGAATGTCTTGTAGGAGACTTTTTACCCTCCTTTTACTTTGACGTCCAAATCATGGAGATGTCTTTTAGGAGGAAAATAGAGTTGGAAGCCAATAAGAATGTTTGCTGAAAATGTTTTAGGTTTAGCCTTTTCTTAATAACAAAAATAGATATTAAGATTTTGAATTTCTTATTAATGCTAAAAGAATATTAACTTCTGTCCTTCTCTCTGATTTAACTAATTGAAAATTGAAAAATAATACACTTACCAATTGAACCTGGTTTTCTCAAATTCTCCCCTTGCTCCTTTCCATTTTGTGTGCTCAATAAGCAGTGACTTGAAAGTCTCACCAGATGGGACAAACCAAACTCTGCTCTTTTCCATATGGCTAGGTCAGGGGGCGTCCCCTTCTATATTCTTTTCCTGTGCACAAAATTTAGTACTAATGTAATGCAGCTAACTCAAGACTTCTACTGAAAACTTGTCCAATTGTGTCTTTTATATTTTATCTAAGGTGGAAGCAAAGTGGAGATAGTGTTGAGATCTTCAGTTCCCCTGTAGTACTAGGAATATTTTCTCTTTCAAAGTTATCCTCTCCTCTTCCTTGTCTTCAGTTTTTTTCAACGAGTGCTCATACCAGAATTTTTTTGGTTACTTAAGCATCAATCATGCATTACCAGTTTCACCACTATGGCATTGATGTTTAGCATTATATATTTAACGTTTCGTCATTTGCAGTGCTTCATTTTAAGCATTTTTAAAGAATATCTAGTTACACATGTTAACATGACTAATTCTTTTAGATGAGTCTTTTTGTCTAGAAGCTTGTTAATGAATAATTCTGTTAATTCATAAGGGGTTGTATAGAAAATTGTTTTGTTTCAACTCTTGTGGAGCATGATTCTATTGTCTATTTATGTCTTTGAGGATTCTTGATACAGTTTTCCTACCCTTTCTCAGATAGATGATGTGATTAGTCAAGCTCAAGCAACAAGGGCTGTCTTGGGTTCTCAGAGGTCTTTGTTTAGTGATGTTCAAGGAAAAGTGAAGAATCTCAGTGACAAGTTCCCCATTGTCCGTAGCTTGCTAGGTATGCTGTCAAGCAGTCTTTGTCTTTTGATGTTGCCTTCGCTATTCTCGCCTTTCTTCAGTTGTTTTGTGGTTAACTTAATACTTTGCTTTTGCAGGTTCAATACAAAGGCGACGCGCAAGGGATACCCTTATTCTATCAGCAGTAATTGCAGTTTGTACGTTGCTCCTCATTATTTATTGGCTTTCAAAGTAACAGATGTATTTTGTAACACGTAAAATTATAATTCATGGTGCTTTTATATTTTGAATTTGGCTGCTTCTTTCTCTATTTTTTTCGGGGTTCAGTTTTGCTTAATCCTTTGGTTTCCCAGCCCCGTTTTTCATGTCAATATTTTTAGTATAAATCAATCTAAAATACCACATTGGTTCCTGTTGTTTTGTGCCCGGTACATTATGTAAAGGGAACATCAAAATACCACGACAAATTATGAGAAGTAAGATGATGGTCATCTTTTTCCTTTTCTTGCTTTTCTCATTTTCATCTATTTCAAAAGGCAGCACCTTGATGATAGAACTGGATATCATGACTGAGATCTAACAGCTAAATTCAGGATTTTAGCTGTTTTGCTGCTATGCAGACTGAAGCAGAAGAGTATGTTTCATGGTTAAAGTCCACATTTCTAGTGTTTCTCCATCTAAACATGCCTTCACCAAGCTCAAGCATTCATCGTCCTTCCCAGCACTGTCTCCTCAATAATATTTCCTGTAGTTATTCATATGATTTAGCAATTCCTTGAGTGAGCCTCAGATAATTGACTGAGCCATTATACAGCTCTATATTTAATACCAGTAAAATATAATTGTAAGTTGGAATTCAGATTGCAGATATCTACATCTTGTCTTGTGAATTGTGGGTACGCTTTTCTTTCGGGGACAGCAAGGTTGCATTTCATTGATGACGAGGCATAAATGCCTTGATTACAGAAGCTTTTATAAGGCACAAATGTAACTAAAGATAAGAATTGACCCTGCTCTTCCGAAGAAAATATATAAAACGAATAGAGGAAAAGAAGCAACACACTTTTTAAAATAACTCTAAATCACATAAACACTCTTCACCAAACTTACAACTACATAAAGTAGAAGAAAAACAAAATAGAAGGCAATCAAGGAAGGTAACACACCCTCGAGAGTATTATCTTCTCAAGAAGATTCTTCTCTATTAATTCATAGCTAAAGTTGTAGATCTGAACTCACAGTTGCAAATCTTCAAAACACTATCTACCTAAATAAATCTCTCATGAAAGAGAGTAAAAAGCTTCCAAGAAGGAAGAAGAAAGCTCCTACAAAGAAAAAGAATAAGAAAAATGCATGAAAGCAGGCAAAAGAGGGGCTGCCACTGTTGGGCAGCAGCCCCCACACCGGAGAGGATGAAGGCTATAGTTTTTCTTCCAGAAAACGCTGCGACTAGGATTAGAGGTAAAGCGCTTTGGCATTATGGGCTCTGGGGATTTCTTAAAATTTCTTAACAAACTTTATTTGAAAAACTAAAATTACCATGTTTTATTACAGGGTACCTTTGAGGTTTGGTATATAATTGTCATGCCCGAAACAGTACATAGGGATGATCCCTCTACCTCGAGAGCCTCAGACTTATATCTAATGTAGATGTAGAGACAATTTTAAATCAAATAAAAAAACTTTATTTACAATATGGCATAATGTTCCTATAAATAGGACATCACCTAGATATAAAATGTAAAAGAAAACCAGTAGGGAGCTCAGCTCCAACAATAAATTAGAGATTTAGAATAAATTCATAAATAAAGGGCTCCTCCTTGATAACAACTAAAATCTAGAAACCAACAAAACAGAGTTTAAAAACATGCATTTAGAAAATATAGTCCTAGTGACCGCAAGTGACATCCTCAATGATATCAAGTTTGTTTTCAAGAGTACCTTGTTGAGTCAGACGCGACAAGTGAAGCTAATAGAAGTTGTTTAACATCCTCTAAAGCTAAAAACATGAAAAAGAGAGGGGTGAATTCATTGATTGGATGAATGAACATGTGCCCAACAAAAATTAGAAAACCATGCAAAAATATAGTTCAATTTCATAAGCAAAAAGAAAATAATGAAATCATAGTTTAAACAGAGAAAAATCCCAACCGAAATAAAAAAAATACCTAGGATGTAACCTTACTAAACTAAAACATGGTAAAAAGGCTTTCAAGCTTCAAGGAATTTTCAAGCTTTAAGGAATTATCCGTCCTAACGACATGATGCAAAAATACAGTTATGTCATCTCTAGGTTATCACACAATATATGTCATTCAATCATGTCCAATGTATTAAGCATGACAGGCTCACAGGCACTTAGAGAACTTGTCAATCTAGTGAAAATAGGAAGTTCGAGATTAATCCTTGGATTGTTATCAAACATAGGACTCTTAAGAGTTATACCCACCAAATTCTTCATAGACCAACAAACAGATCTTTTTGAATAATATATTCTAGGACAATTTCACAAAGAAAGTATCAAATCAACCATAGGGTTCACATTTGACAAACTTCAGGGTTTGCATAAAACAGTTCACCATGAGACTATTGAATCAATCATAAGGTGCATAGTTTATAGATTAGAGTTTTCAGAAAACAGTTACTCAAGATACTATAGAATCAACCAGAGAGTTCATACTTTGTAGTTTCATTGATATACTCAAGGAATAAACCTTTTTTTAGAAAAAAGTACAAAATATATATGCTACATGATCATATCAAGGAAACAATATTCAATATAGCACATTCACACACACATACACACATATCTAGTGAAGGAAAGCTTTCTAATTACTATCAGACATTTCCCACTCACAAGTTTGGTGTCGCACTACCATGGTACTACTTCGTGTGTTAGAATTGTGCTATGATTGTTCTAGGCTAAAACAATTCATATCACAATGCCTATTAGTACCTACAGAAATCAAATGATCCTAAACATACATTGTAAATCCTTCTGAACCTAACTTAAAGTTTTGAGCATATGCCATAAGCAGTAGGAAATTAATCATAACCTAACAGACCTTATAAGGGAGTCAGGGAAAGATTAAGGATTTAACTCCTTACAACATCATAATACTCTGATTCACTTTCTACAAAATCGGGGTCACTCAAAACTCAGTCCTAGTACTTTCTAATCACCAAAAATAGTTTAAATTGGAGATTTATTAAGAATAATTGGGATAAAAGATCAAATCCTAGTATAAAATCATAAATGTAGCATAAGGAACTTAGTTTTTACTGCTGAATTGTCCTAGGGCACCTCATACTGAAACCCTTAATTTTTGTGCAAAAAATGACAGTTTTCAAGTTTTTATTTTGAGTCATCTGCATGATCTAGTTGATCGAACTTGGGTTGTCCGGTAAACCAAACTTGGCACTTGGGGCCCAATCCGCTAGTCTTCTCAACAAGTGTCATTTCTCGTCTCCATTAACTCAATGGTACTTATGGTTTTTAGAAATTCCAACCAAAATGCTCAATAAGGTCTAACACACACTTAGCTAAACGTAACTATAAACAAGACTCTTAAGGGTTATACAATAACACTTGGCACTCTTCTTGTTTTTGAAAAATAACAGTCGGCTCTCTTATGAAGGTATAAAAAGATCAATTTGTCCTTACCACTAATATGGTAGGTGAATGAGAAACAATGCTAAACTGGTCTATCACACCATCAAGGAAGTCGAGTGTCATTTCAAAAAAAAAAAGTATCGAATATTATGTTATCAAACTTCAAGGGAGGTTAAGGTAATTTACCTTTGATTATAAATTTTTTTTATGAAATTTCTTCATAATTTTAATATCTTTTGATATTTAGCTATCCATAAAATATGGACAACTTATGTTTAAATAAAATTGAGATCATTGTTTTCTCACCTCATAAAGAAAAAGTAGGTCCTGGCCTAAGACGAGGGATGTCTGGATGTGAGTCAAGTTCAAGGCCAGATCTAGTTCTAAGAGCTGAGTTTGGGGTAAACCATTTTAAATGTTCTTAAACACATTTTAGTTTTCAATTTGAAAATGAGTTCATTAGATTGATAAAATAAGGTTAAATCATATATAATGTTAGAGAGAGTATTGCCATGTAAGCTAAACGACGTCGGAGACCTCCCACGTGGCTCAATGAATATTAGTTGTGATTTGGTAAAAGGTTTCTCATTTAATTAATTTGTTGTCATTTAGTACTCTTTTGCTAATAGGCTATATCATTGTATTGAATAGGAAATGAATGCATAACTGAAATTTAAATCTCAATCTCTCTCTCTCTCAAATTTCTTCTCTGGAGGGGGCACATCCTCGAATTTGTGCATTTTCTTCCCTAACATTTGGTGCTTTCATCGAGAGAATTGGTGATGGCGGAGCATTCTGAGCATACATAACTCAAGCTCTTGAAGATTGCTTGAATCGAGCATCTGTGCACGAAGAGCAATTAAACTCGTTTAGGGGATTTCTGAAAAAGATAAGTGTCAAGTTAACGTCCATGGAAGTGCGATTAGAACAGACTTTGCGATATCCACTTAGTGAAATATCAGCTTCAACTTTGATTCTGATTGACAGAACAGAGAAAGCAATCACAGAAGTAGGAACAAATTCTCAACCCTTACACTTACTGAAATTGGACGTACCTCGCTTTAATGACGAAGATCCACATGGATGGAACTCCAAAGTGGAACAGTTTTTTTATTTTCATGTAACGCCTGATCATCAGCAATTGGTAATGTCCTCTTTCCATATGGATGAGGATACATGTCATTGGTTCAATGGATGTGTAAACATCTGATTTTGTCCAGGTGAATTTTAAAATTTGAAAAATTTTAATCTAAGAAAACTAAAGAAAATACAAAAATTGAAAAGTGGTAACATTGAAAAAAAAATATATTTATTAGATATAAAATAGGGAGAATATAGCAAAAATAGAGAAATTGAAAAGACTAAAAAAATGAAATATAAAATACAAAAATAATAATATAAAAGAAAATTGCCAAAAGAAGCCCATCAATCCAACAAGCTCCCTTAGACCCATTATACTTACAACGTCCAATTCCCTAGTTCAACGTTTCCTTAGCCCAGATCCACCAACTCCAAATCGTAACCCAAGCCTAACTTTTCTAGACCCGACCTGCTAAACCTACCAATGTCCCCTATTTTCCTCTCGAGCTCACTCACATATCAGGACCCTTTTTTCTCAAACCCTAGCCGCAATGACCACTGGCTGGAGATCCTGATCACGCTGGTCCCCCTTCCTAATCACTCCATACTTCTGCACCTCAGTCTCTGTTTTATGACTGCTTCCCTCCACCTTACGCCACCATCAGCCCTATCATCTCACTTCCTACAACCATACCCATGGCAACAACTTTCCCCCTTTTTGGTCCCTTTTGTCTATTCTATCTCGTTCTCTCTCCACATGTAGCAGACAGCCACAAACTCCACTCAACCATGCATGACCAAAAAATTGATTCCACCATTACTCAATGGTGCCAATTTAACAGATCAGGGATGGGCTACCTTAGCTATAAAAGGAATCAAGAATCCAAGAAGAAAAGAGGAGAAAGAGCAACCATTGAAAGACTATTTTGGGGGAAGTTTTCGCTTTTTGGGAGGCTCGCTCATTGAGGTAAACATCGTGCTGCCCTGCATCTAATTGCACCTATTCATTTCCTTTTCTTATATGTGAGCTTAGGGAAACCCGCATGCCAAATGGGGGGTTTTGCTCTTGATTTATTACATGATGGTTTTAAATTTGTTATGATTTCAAGTTGTTTTAGACACATAAAGGTATTGTTGATTTTGGGGTTTGGGTTTCGATTTTGGTATAAGTTTAAAGAGGTTCGATTATCTCTAATTTCGGCCATTGATCATCATTTATTATTTTGAAAAATCTATTCTGGTTTGATGATTTTTATTTCAAAATGCTATTTTGGTTTGATATTTTGAAACTAATATGTTGAAGCTTAGTGCTAGTTTGATGGGTCATTCGTCTATATTTCAGCCATGGGTTTCTTAATCAGTTGCTTTAGAAATTGATTCTAATTTTAGGTTTTCTTAAATTCGCTAGTTTAAGGTTGATTCCTTTTTTATTTTCTTTTGTGTTTGTTGGCGATTTTATGTTCTTTTTCATGGATTGGTGGTAATTATCATTTGGTTCTTTGTATTGTCGGATTCCATCTTGATTATTTCACTTTTGTTCCGTTGATCCACCATTTTGAGCATGGTTTATTTCTTAATTTGGGGACTATGCTTCGTGATTATGTTGTTTCGTTCCTTTTCTTTCTTTTTGGTATACATTAATTTCTAATCGTGTTGTACGGCCTTGTGTTCACTTAGTTTTATTTTATTGGGTTTTAATCTTTTAATTAAGTTGGGTTGTATAAACTTCTATTTTTATTCTTTCAAATACTTCATTTTCTTTTGTCTTTTATTTTATTTTGGTTCTTGTTGTTTTTTAGGAGTGCATTTTTTATTTACAATTGGCTCTTGGTTTCATTAAAATATATATATATATATATATATATATATCCAAAATAACAAACAAAAAATGGAACATGGGGAATCCAAAAGGATACTACTTAGTGTTTTTTGGGTCCAAGGCCCAAAGTCATTCTTTATAAGATCATAAATCCTAAATAGGTTTCAAGGACCCACTTGAATTAATTCTAAAATGAGTTTCGAGAAGTTCATCCAATTTATTTTGCAAAAAAAAAAATGATTCCAAAAGGGATAGTCCAATGAGTTCATGCAAATTAGGTTTCAGAAGGCCAAATTAAATATTTTAAGTAGGGATGTCCTAATATTCTTTAAGTCATTTGTGAAATTTCATTTTAACCCAAATAGGGTTTAATAATTTTGACCCCAATACCTTTGGAAATTCCATTTGGGCCCAATACTTTCAAAAACCTGATTTTGGCCTTAATACTTCACTACAAAAAAAAAAGGATTTTTCTAACGGCCAAAATCCATCAGAATAGAGGAAAATCTATCAGAAAAGATAAATTCTGACAGATTTTCTAACAGAAAATGAGTCGTCAAAATTTACGGTTGCCACAGACGGATATTATGACGGACACAGGCCATCAGAAACTTCCTGATGGCCATTCTGACGGCTTACTGTCGTCAGAAACTGACGAAATGGGTCCGTCACAGTTTCAGATGGAAACAGTCCGTCATAATAGCTATCAAAAATTTCTGACAGCCAAAGTCCGTCAGAATGACCGTCAAAAATTTGTAACGAAAACTGTCCGTCATAATAGCCGTCAGAAATTTGTAACGGAAACAGTCCGTCATAATAGCCGTTAGAAATTTCTGATGGACTTTGGCCGTCATAATGGCCGTCATAAATTTGTAACGGGAACAGTCCATCATAATAGCCATCATAAAGTCAGAAAATGATATTTTTGTTAATTTCAAATTGGAGAAAAATTTTAATTATTAATTTTCTTATGATATAATTTTATAAAAATAATTTATAAATTTTTTAACATTTAAATTGTTTTTAA
>JASKGM010091136.1:0-13384 GCA_034509205.1 Ceratonia siliqua
GGGTGAACTTGATAATGGACACTTTGGGTGCTCTAGCTCTAGCAACAGAGAAGCCAACAATGGAGTTGATGGACAAACCCCCAGTGGGCAGAACTGAACCTCTCATCACTAATGTCATGTGGAGAAACCTACTAGCCCAAGCCCTATACCAGATAACGATTCTCCTAACACTTCAATTCAAGGGTGAAGCTATTTTCAGTGTCAGTTCAGAGATAAACGACACTTTAATCTTTAACACATTTGTGCTTTGCCAAGTGTTCAATGAGTTCAATGCAAGGAAGCTGGAGAAGAAGAATGTCTTCAAAGGGATTCACTTGAACAAGTTGTTTTTGGGCGTCATTGGGATAACCATTCTCCTTCAGGCGGTGATGGTGGAGTTTCTGAAGAAATTTGCAGATACTGAGAGGTTGAATTGGGGGCAGTGGGGCGCTTGCATTATAATGGCATCTATTTCCTGGCCAATTGGTTGGGTTGTGAAGTTCATACCTGTTCCAGAGAAACCGTTGCTCTGTTTTCTGAACATGAAGAAGCATTGAGCAGTTCCTTGTAGATAGCACATTCATGGGGTGTGATATTTTCTCTATATTTCTATTTTTTTATTCTTTACATTATGTCATAGAAGGTATTTTCAGTAATGTAATTTTTTTGCTATTGTCTCAATATTTTAATTTCAATACGATGTAATTGAGGGTTATCCTCATAAAAATATCATTAGTTCTTTTACTTTGATTGGATCTGATATTTGTTCCTCTTTAGTACTATTTTTATTATTTTTTGTGGCTCTTTTATAATTTGTTAGATGTTGGGAAAATAATATTTCATATAGTCCAAATATTAGTTAGTATGAAACTAATAAAGTCAAAGAAAGTTAGAATGAAACTAGCCTAACGGTGGAATACTTTGCATAGAAGGCAAAAGTACTTTTTATGAGATGTTCAGAGCATAGCAAGTGCTAAAAGACAATGAATGCAAAAAGGTGTTCAGAGCATGCAGCTCCAAAACTTGTTTACACCTTCGAAGAACACACTTTGCCTTTTGTTCTTTGGAATTTACAAATGACACAACCAAAGAGAATAATTTCCACTTATATTGAGTTAGCACATTTTAAAGAAAGGATTATCGGGATTGTGTTTGAATTTTAGGTATGCACAGAAGCATCTAAGAACTTGTGTGCTGACCATTCAAAGAACAAGTCTCGAGCCACCAATGAAATGCAGAAAAGCTTCAACAGTAGGACTAAACGAGCAAGCAGAAATAAGCAGAGAGCTAAAATCATAAACCAAAGTTGCAGGCAACCATTAAAGTTTGGAGTTTAGATTTCAAATGGCTATATTTCAAATTTTCAGAGACTCCAATGGCTAGAAGGCTTTCTATAAATACAACCAAGTTTGAAGTATTGAAGCAAAAGCATATAAGTGCATTCAAAAGGAAAAAGAAAATTTCTCTTCCACATTCTAAATTACTCACGCTGTCATTGACATATTTACTCTTTAGGAGTTATTGAATGAAAGGCTCTCGTAAGCATTGATTTCTTTGTTAAAGTTTTGCTAGGTTCTTAGAGTGAAAAAACTTAGTGTGACTTAAAATTTTGCTAGATTCTTAGTGTAAGTAATATCGAGTAAGGGTTTGTAAAAGTGGTGAGAGTTTTCCATGGTATTAGGTTTGCAAAGGCCGGATGCATTCTTTGTTCAGAGTTTGGCTAGATTCTCATTTGAACAAAATTTAGCATTAGGTTTATAAAAGCATGCTGCTTCCCAGGTTTGAGTTTGTAAAGCTGCTTGAGGAAAGGACATAGGATCTTTTTCACTTGGATCCAAACCTCTATATATGGTGGTGTTATCTTCTCTTTCTTTTAACTCACAATTTCCTACTTTTACTCATTGTTTGATGAAGCTAGTTGCTCTCTGTTTAAATGAATTTTTACACCTGATTTATGTTTGAAAAAAGAAAGTACGGTTTTGCTTAAAAGTAATCAGGTTATCTTAACCTAGAGCCTAAGACTTTGAGAATCCTAGAATGAATACATCAAGCAAACAAGTTGTTTCTAGGATCAAAGTATTGGTATTTAACTCACCGTTTTAACAAGCAAGCTACCTACTCTCTAAATCAATTTACATTTTAGGTGATCTTTTAAAAAGAACTTAGTTTTTGTAAAAAAATTTATAAGTCTATCTTCACTCAATTCAACCCCCTTTCTTACATACTAAACACACTTAAACTAACATACGAGTTTGTTGCCAAGGAAGAGCAAATAGTATATAGCACCAAGATTTCACACGATAGGAATAAGAATTGCAATTATATGATAAGAAACTATTCACAACTTGAACTTTAAAGAAAACTTTTTGTAGATTTTGCTGTCCTTGCTTCAACTTGCAAATGAAATTACATTTTTCTTACGATAATTTCATTTTAGTTGGCTAATATTCCGTGACTCTTATGTCTAATATTGTTTTAGTTCCTAAGTTATATATATATATATATAGAAAGGAAGCATTTTAAACAAAAATATCTAGTTGCATGTGAGATTAAAAAAGGTGGACTAAATGTAATTGAAATAGGAATCCTCTTTTACCAAAAGACTAATTTCCTAATGGAAATAGAAGTGCTGCGGCTGTGAAATAAATATAGAGGGATGCCCAAATTGAAAAGTAGCTGCTATATATTGCAAAGAAGGTGAAGCAAAATATAGCGAGGTACTACAATCAAATTTGATAGTGGAAACAAACATACTTTAACCACTAATTAATACAAGAAACTTATGAGGATTTGAAGGAAAAAGCCTGGAGTTCTAGGAGTAAATCTTCAAAGGTTTCAAAGTGAGTACTCTATAGAAAGCCTAGAGTTCTAGGGTATTATAGAGGCTAAGGTTTATAGTCACAGTTTGGTAAGCTATCTTATGTGTTTTGTTGATTTGGCATGTTGTCATTAGGGTCAACCACATGTTTATAATTTAACCTTGCTATAGTGGATTTGAGGTGGTGCCTATCACCCGAAGTGGTTTTTATTTTGAAGTGGTTCTTCAAAAGTGTTTCACTTTGTCAACAAATTGCTTGTGTCCAATTTATTTACTTTTTATTAGTTTTAATCAACTGCATATTTGTTGACTATGTTTTGAATTATTTGATTAAGTGTTTAATTAAAGATTATTATTTAATTACACCTATTCACCCCCTTTAGGTGTTAGTTGAGTCTAAACTAGGATTTCTCAGTTGGTATCAGGGCTTAAATTCGACCATTGACTCAACATAAATGGATAAGTCTCAATCTCTTAGCATAACTCTGTTCTTTTATGGTAATAATTATGCTTACTAGAAAGTTTGCATGAAAGCTTTTCTTAAGTCTTTAGATGTGAGAATTTGGATGGCTATAGTTAACGGTTGGAAAGCACCCACTGTCATAATTGAAGGAATCAGTGTTCCCAAAGAGACCAACTCTTGGTCCAAGGAGGAACTTAGTGAGTGTAATTGAAATAGCAAAGGCATACATGATATTTTCATTGCTATGTCCCTTGATGAATTTAAAAGGATCTCCATATGTGATACCTCTAAGGAAGCTTAGGAAATTTTAGAAGTTACACATAAAGGTACTAGGACTGTTAAGAACTCTAAACTTCATATGCTGACTATTAGGTTTGAGGAAATTTGCATGAAGGATTTTGTGTCCTTTGATGAATTCTATGCTAAGTTGAATGACATAGTTAACTCTAGTTTCAACCTCTGAGAGAGAATCCCTTAGCATATAATTGTTAGGAAAGTTCTTAGATTATTACCTGAAAGGTTTGGGTCTAAAGTTACAGATATTGAAGAGTCAAAGGACATAGATAGCCTTAAGATAGAAGAATTTATTGGATTTCTTCAAACCTATGAGTTGACCTTACCTAACTAAAGGAAAATCAAGCCTATAGCACTTAACATCGTGAGAGAGGACTCTGGTGAGGCTACTACTGATGATTCTCTTAATGATGAAGATGTACCCGAGTTTGTTAAGAAGTTTAGGAAGCTTTTCAAACCCAAGAGATATGGTCAATCGAGGAATAAGAAAAACTTTGACATGAACAAGGGTAGCTCAAGTGAGGATAAGTAGGTAGAGAATGATAGGAAAGATTCTAAAGATTGGGAAAAAAAAAATCTCAAACCTTCAAATGCCATAAATGTCATGGATTTGGGCTTATATGGGTAGAATGTCTTAACTACTTGAGAGCTCAAAAGAAGGCTATGAATGCCTCATTATCTGATGATGAACTGAGAGTAGACCTACTGATGATCAGTCATCTAGTGATGAGAAAGGAAATTATCTAGCTTTCTCTGCATTTGTTGAAGTGCTAAAAATGGAGAATTATCTGATGATGACTCTAAAAGTGAAAATCATCTCCAAGCTGCATATAATAAGCTTTTTGAAGAGAGTTTAAAACTAAAAAAGTTGAATACATTAGCTTTCAAAAAGTTGAATGAGATAGAGCAAGAGAAAGAGAAATTACAGTGTACCCTTACTGAGAAGGAGGACACTATTAACTAACTTAGGGAGACAAATCTCACCTTAAGAAGAAAAAGTTAAGGCTCTAAAGGGTGATATAAAAGAGTCTAAAGCCCAGCTTTTTGTAATGCCTTAATATAATAAAAACAAATATACATTATATATAACTTAGGGACTAGGTAGCAATTTAAAATAAGTTGAAACTTTGGTAATTTACACTCATATCCTTCGGTTATCCCCTTCCAACCTATACCCAAAAACCTCTAGAAACATTCTACTTATTCTGCACCTCTCACTTCCTTGAAACCTTCTCACATTTCCTTCTCCATCATGAGCAACCATCATCGCCCTCCACTGTGCCACCATTCCCTTCTGGCCCAGCCATTGTCATTCTCTGTCGTCAGTATATCGTCATTCGTCGAAAAGCCTTACCACCAATAGCTGTTATCCATCCAGCCAAGCAGAGGGGCGTTGGGTGACTAGAAAATTTCTATTGGACATCATTTTGGGGTGGCAAGATGTTGATTTTTGTTTGGTTTGTGCATAAATTCCAACCCAAATAAGGTTTGTGCTAGTTTCTGGCTCTATTTGTTTTAGTTTGATCACTGCTTCATGGGTATACTAGTTGTTTAACTCTTAGCTAATCTCATTTGAAATTTGAACCAATGTTTTCTTCATGGAACCCAATCTGCCATGAATTCATGCTAGGTTGTTTCGTTCAAGCAGTAAACATGGCTTTGGGTTTCAGTTTTAATCATTTTGGGTTTTTTGTCTTAGTCTGAATTGTTGAGTTCAATAACAGAAAGTTAAAGAACTTGTTTTGACTCTTAGTCCTGGTGGTGAATTTTGAAGCTAGTTTGTTCTAGTAAAACAAAAAAAAAAAATGGTGATGCCATCCTTGTTCAAGTACGATTAAGTTGTCACTTTTTAAATTGGTAAATTTTGCAACTGGTAGCCAATCACAGTTAAGGAAATTCTTTGAAATACTTGGCATAAAGAAAATTTAATTTTGACAAGAGCTTTAATCAAACTAATAGGATCTTAGTTGTCAAGGAAAGTGCTTCCTTTCTTGGGAATTTAGCATCCTAAGCCTTTCAACCATTGATTTTCCAGCAAATTCTTCATTTCCAAATCTAGTTTGGACCCAAAATCATAGTTATGCAAATCAAGTCCTCCTCTAGTTATTAGTGTCATAATAAAAAAGTGGTGGCAGATTTAGTATACTGATGGGTTATTCGTATATGTTTGCACATAAGGTTATCTAAAAAGAATCAGTTGGAATCAATTTAATCTTGAAGTAGAAAAAATTGGGGAACTTGAACACCAAGCCTCCAAATTTAGCAACTGTGAATGGGTATCTACTTATCTCTAGATGCTTGAAACTTGAAATTCTACATTATGATTTAAATGTATTATTTGAGCATGATTTGAGATTTTTTTTTTGAAATAAGTGAAATGTATATGTGAATTTATTAAATTTTCCAAATTATAAGATCCTCCAAGTATTCTTGGGAAGGAATGAACTGTGTAAGAATTTTGAGTGTGATTAGAGCTTTGTTATAGGATCTGTAGTAGAGTGGTGGTAGAACTACTATGTGCACTTAGGTCACAACTTTTATAAGTTAAGGGCAATTCCTGGTAAAGGGTATTTCTGTCAATAAGTGCAGTTCCTCGCAGAAGATTTAGTTGAATTGAATAGCTCCTTCAGATGAGTGAAACTTTTGAAGGAAGTGGTTAATTGAATATTTCTTTCGATGAGTACAATTCTCAAAGGTGGGGATCGAGTCGCCCCTTCAATTATGTTTATTTTCTGGAGTGGCGAGACTGGTTTCTCAGTTTGGGTTCTTCCATTAAGTTGATTATAGATCCTATCATTTTTATGAACTTTAGTAAATTATTTTGAACTTAAATGTCTCTTGTGAAAATATTATCATATACATAATTATTTTATTTCCCATATGTAAGGTGTAATACATGCATAGTATTACTTTTTGTTTATACCTTTATGTATTGAAGCATTATTTTGAACATGATGACTTTTACTGTGATGCACTTTATACTTAGGAGTTCATACATCCTTTGGTAAGTATTTCTTCCATTTACTGAGTCGATTTGACTCACCTCTTCAATTTCTAACATTTTTCAAATCAAGCCACTGGTGAACTTCTTTTAGCTCCGTACATGCCATTTGAGTCTATTGACTGATTTGATAGGCATTACCCTGAGTAGTAGTGGAGTATATTTTTGAAAACTGTGGACAAATGTTGGATAGGATATCTTTGCATTTTGAATAAGGGTCATAGTCTGTTGTAATAATAATTGTATAAGCAATGTGTATTTTGTAAACACCTGATTTTGTTCAAGTGAGTTTTAAAATTTGGAAAAGATAACAAAAAAAATAATAAATGCATAAGAATTAAGAAAAATGATAATAACGGGAAAAAGACATGAACTATGAAAAATGGCAATTGGAAAGGCTAAAAAAAATTTTAAAATAAAAATATATGAAATTTAATTTCTTTTACTAAATTTGGAAGATTAGGAAAAGTAATTAAAGTAAGTGAAAATGAAAAAATGAAAAATTATTAATAAGAAAAATATTAATAATAAAAAAATAATAATAATAAAATGGTCCAACTCATCTTTTTATCGTAAGCCCAAATTCATGTATTAGTATAGTTTGTATTGAGCTGACAATGCCATTAGCCCAACAATTCCACTAGCCTATACTCTCATAAGCCTCATTGCAGCAAGTTAACCTAAGCCCAATCCATTTCCCTCCAGACCAACCCACGGATCTAATTCAGACCATAACCCTAAGTCCACAACCCAACCCAAAATGGCTCCCTTCTTCACCCAAAAATAACCCTATCCATCCCTTGTCTCACATTCCCTTCCACTAGATTAACGCCCCTCCCTCATCTCATGTTCTAAGCTACTAGTCTTCCCTCGTCATCTATCTCACGTTCTTTCAAGCTTTAGCTGCACACACCATTTCTTTGCTAGTTCTCTATAATTGCTCAATACCATTGGCTTATGGGCATCTAAGAAGCTTGTTCATTTCATGTTTATTAGTTCTCTCTTCAAAACCTCGTAGCCAGCTCCCTACGCCACCTAAGATGTTTTTTGATTTCACGCAACTCCCTCTCTGATCTTGCCTTCAATGTACCAGATTTTGCTTTAGAACTTGATCTTCATCGAGGCAAGCCTAGGCCAGATTTATGGACTTCGGAAGACCTCTTTCTCTCTACCCAACCTCCAGCTCATGGTGTTTATGTAAGGAAGGCATAAGGAGAAAAGAAATGGTTAGCTGAAAGTGATGCTATATCATAACCTTGGATCCGGTTACTTGCCTATAAATAAGAAGAAGTGCACTGAGGAGGACGGAGATGAAAATTCCAAAAAAATAGAATTCATTGGGAAAGAAAAAATAGAAAAAGAAAATCAAGAAGATCTTGGGGATTATTCTCAGGGTTTCTAAATTTAAGTGAAGAGAAGCATTTGAGGTAAGATTCTTCACCTCCTCGTTGCATGTGATTTGCATCTTCTTATTTCTAGTTAGTTGGAGTAGTAATGGTGGATTCTAGGGATTAAAACCCCTAAAATCCATGAGCAAAGGAATATTAAGTGTTTCAATTGTTTTGAGTAAAGCCTGTGTGTGCTAATTATATGTTCTGGGTTTAAGTTTAAATTTTGTCTTAATCCTTGAGTCAAATATGGTATTAGTATTTTAGTTCAAAAGGATTCTATACCTTGTGTGGATGTATTCTGACATGCTAATTTAGGTTCATTTGCATTTTTGTCTTGAATTTAAGATAACTTTGACTAAAGACTGTTCGACTTACGGGTTTAAGTTTTTTAAAAAATATAACACTATTGATATAATTTAACCTACTGTATTTTTGTTTGGTTCAAATCTATTTCATCCTGTTTTGCTTTATTTCAATAAATTTTAATGTAATGTTGGTTTCTATGCTACTGAGTTTCGATTCTCTTTGTTTTTTAGTTTTAATTCCAAGCTTGTTTCATTCATTTTCGTCCCTTTGTAACTTTGTTTTGTTTTCAAATCTGAATTTTGTAATTCGTTTGGTATATGTTGTGGTTTATTTCAGGTAGCTTGTGATGTAATCTGATTGTTTTTTTTTCCCTAAAATTCTAATTATGGGTGGTTGCGATGAAATCTATTTTTCATTAGTATTAAGGGTATGCTGGGGTTTCTGCAGGTGCAATTTGCCTTTTAATGATGATTAGTATTTGAAAGTTGCTTCTATATCTTCTAAAATTAGGTTATGTTTCCTGTGTTTAAAGATTTAACCTTTCATATGGAGAACTTTAAACCATGCCTCTTTTCTTTGTCTTGGAAAAGGTCATGTTCAGGTTTACGATTTGCTTTTGTTGTGTAAAATTGTTATTTTCCAGCTCAATGATATTTTAATCTTGGGTCAATAGTTTGAATATAATCTTTTTGGGTTTAATTTGATGAAGTTAGCTCATTTGGTTTATGTCTCATGGTCAGTTGTGAACATAAAGTATTTTTTAGATCATGAGCTCATAATTATAGTAGGTTGTGTTCTAATTTGCTTGTTTTTCTGTTGTATATAATTGCTTGTGTTATTCATTATTTATTTGAGATTATGAAAATTTAATATTCCATTTTTACGTGTTTTCTACCTTGTTAAATGTATTATAACACATAAATTTTTTTACTTTGCATAGGTTAGGATTGTTTTACTTCTTTCTCTTTTCACTATTAGGTTATATTATCTTTTATCACATTTTATTATCCTCTCTGTTAAGTATAAGATAATAAGATTGGGGTTTTTATTTTCTTTTTCCTTTCTTCACCAAGGCACCAAAAGCCTTCAACATAGTAATTGCAAAGTTAGACTCCAAAGGCCTTAGTTAAGAGAAAATATCAAATTTTAATGGTCTTAAAATAACAACTTGAGAATTGATGGTTTTTATGACAAATTTTGAGTTGATTCTATATTTAAAAATGTAATTTTGAAACTGGGCCTAAGGTCCATAATTTCATGCTTTAAATTTAAGTTCAAAAGATCTAACCAAATTGTTTACAATATGCTCAGATCATTTGAAAAGGCTTAGATTTTTGAGGTTATTGAGTTGCAAAGGCCCAAGCTACCAAAAATAGGTCATGAGATTTATTGAAAATCTTCTAAAATGTTTTCTTTAAAGTTAAGAAGTTAAAACCCCAATTGAGATACTTGCTTCAAGGGTTTCAAGGGCTCAATAGGCCTGTTTACTAAATGAAATTTTAAGGACCTAACTAAATTAATATTTTCAAAGTGAATTTTAAAGGGCCCAATACCTTTTAGATTATTCTACGAGATTTTATTTTAACCCCGTAAAGTTACAATAATCTTGTTATTATTTCAGTACTTTCAAATTTTCATTTTGTCCCAATCTTTTTGAAATTACATTTTGACTCCCAGTATTTTCAGTAATTGTACTTTAGTCCCAATATTTCTGGGAATTCCATTCATACCCCAAATCTTTCAGAAATTTTAGTTAGGTCCCAAAAGTTTCTGCAAATTAGAGTTGGACCAGTAATAATAAATTTCCATCATTTCTTACCACTCCTTACCATACATTATATGAAGAATTGTTCTCCTATAGTGTTTTAGGCTTTAGGTGGAAATTCATTTTCCCTATAGACCGAATTCTTCATGAACAATATGTAAAAAACTATTTTCTCATGTTGTCTTAACCTTATATGAAGATTTATTCTTCTATATTGTCTTATTTCATCTATAATCTCTGGATGGATGTTCATCCTCCCACATTGTCCTAACCTCTAAAGATTTTGGGAAGAGATTTATTCCCTCACATTATCTTATCAAAATACTTTTGTCTTAGGGTTGAGATTATATATCCGCTCTAGGCACTTCATCAAAATATTATCAAACTATGTGAACCTTGATCTCTACTGGGATACGTAGGCTCTTACATAGTAAGCCAGGTCTAATTTTTTTATCTTTCATTCATTTCGTATTGCATTAATTAAAAAAAGGTAATTAAAAAAATTAAAATACATCATAAAATTAAGTACAAACAATTAAGGTAACCATCCTTAGGGATGGACGTTGTGGGGTGCCTAAAACCTTCCCCTCGTAATTCAACTCCTGAACCTTTCTTGGGGTGCCTAACATCTTTCTCCTCGTAATTCGACTCTCGAATATTTCTTCTGGTTTCAAAGGCATGTTTTTTAGTTTTTTTAGGATTCCAATTATCCTCCTAATTAATGGGTAGTGACTCTATTTTTCACAAAATCTCTGTGTTTTAACCATCTGTCATGTTGTGATATAGTTAGTAGATACAATCCATGTTAGACCCATTTATGGTTGATATTTTAGGCCATGGAAGCCATTTGAATTTTGGTGGGCCTGTCCACCAAAATTTTTATTAAAATTTTGACCTAGAATTTTTATATTAAAAGTATGATTTATTATTATTATTATTATTATTATTAAATTCATAACTTATTTTTGATTGCATTAAGTGCATCGAGTATTCTAGGCTAATAGGCTGTTACCTACATGATAATTTTCCTACATCGATCACATGCCCTAAAAGGGGCGTGACAAAGTTAGTATTAGAGCATGGACTGGGTCTGTGATTAGGGCATATAGCGATCTCTAACAGGTCCATGCTAAGGGAACGGCAGACTCAACTGGTGGTAAGTGCGCTCAAGAGTACTTATCATTAGTAAGTCTATCAAAACTCATCCTGAGTTATTACACCACTTCTCTTTTCCATTCCAATTAGGGTTACCTAGCAATATTACCTACCAACTAAAACTTTCTTGTTCTTTTTCCTTTTAGGATAATGCCTTCGAAAACTCGAACTCGTATTAACCTAGGACGAGAAGAGACTATTGCATTTGAAGAAGCGTTCACTAGACCAATGACTATACCTAAGGGTCGTGGTAAACCTAGGGGTCGAGGAAGACCCAAAATTCATCCACCACTGGAGGTAATAGAGAGTGCCCCTGATCTTGTTCCTGCTCCTCTACCCGAGTCTGTAGTTCTAAAATGGGCACATGAGATATGGCAAGCCCTTCAAACTTTAGTCAATGTGATGACCCAGGCGAATACACTAGTGCCTCCAGTAAGTGTTCCAATGAGCCCAACTATTCTTGCTTCATCCATACTTATGGCAGCCCTCACACTCTGAAACTTTCTTCTAGAATTTCATAAACCAAAACCCCATCGATTTTCGGGAATTGAATTTAAAATTGTTCCTTAGCAATTTTTTGAGCATTTGAAAAATTTATGGAGGATTATTGACTATCCTGAATTGATAGCCATGAGAATGGTGGGGCTTTAGTTAGATGGCTCTACAGCATATTGTCCCATGTATGGCAAGCAAAGGGACTGCTAGAGAAACTGGAAAACGCTTGACATTCTTTTAAAACTGCTTTCCTCCAGCAGTTCCTTCCTGAATGAGAGAGACAAGTTAGAGCTCATGAGTTTCTCTTTCTATGAAAGACCAAAGAGATGTCAGTTTCTGAATATGTTATTAGATTCCTGCTAATATCTTAGTTTGCACCATATGCTGTCCTACAGAAAAACAAAAAGTTAGACACTTTGTACTAGGATTGGAAACATATTATTATAGTGCCATCTATGTCACAGATGAGAGCACTTATGAGCAGGTGTATAACCGGACAACTAAGTTTGAAAATATGTTGAAAGAAAATAGTCAAATGAATAATGCTTCTACTTGCAAGAAAAGGGCTAAATTTGAGTCATGTCCCCATCAAGCACCTACCATGTCAAATACATTCTCTTCTCGACATGTTGATCAGCATCCTCACCAGTCAACTTCCAGTAACTACCCTTCAGGAAGAAACCACACTTTTGCTCAGTCATCTTCTCATACCACACCTATATGTGGTACATGTGGTAGGTTCCACACTGGTTCCTATAGTAGAGTGAAGGGTGCATGTTTCATATGTGGACATTTAGGCCATGGTTGGAGAGAATGCTTAATAGAGGTGACACCCTCTACAGGTGGCACAAACTCAACAATACCTAGCACAGTACAGCAATCATCTATGGCATTAACTCAATTCCCTGCCCAGCCTACTAGGGGTGCAAGTAGAAAGATAGCAAGTTGAAGCCGTGGTTATGGTTCTAGATCATGGGCCCTAGTTTTTACTCTAACAAGATAGGATGCCATGGCTTTTAATGCGGTTGTCACAGGTACTTTGCTGCTAGAATCCATTCCTTTATATGTGTTGCCCAAGTCACTTTCAGTTATTAAACTTGGTTTTATTACATTTATTGATTTTGATGATGATTGTCATTTTGAGTTAAGAAACAAAAAGACTTTATCCTCTCATTTGAAAATGTTTCTTCTTTTATGCAAAGTCTGAAATATTCCTTGTATAGCATAAGACAAAAACAGCTTTATACTTTGCTTTTCACAAGGAATGATAGAAAAGGGAAAAGTCAGCCTTATGCCATTCTAGTGTAAAGACTTTATACACTTTCTAACATTGCCTTTTGCAAGGAATGCTACAAAAGGAAATATACAGACATTGAGCAGTGCACAATGGCTTCTAAATCTGACTACTGAATAATTTCAAAGTGCTCCAGCTGCATTGCAGAAAAAGTAAGAGTGAAGAGTCAAACGATCAGGCAGAAGTCAAGGTGAAGCTGATCTTTTGGTACAAGTTGAAGAAAGGACAAAATAACGGCTAGATCTCTTTGGACATCAAAAAATGAGATTCCTACAATCTGTTCAGAAGTGTCCAACGTCCATTTTCTTCAAGTATATAAGGTGTACTTCTCTCAACATTGAAGAATAAGAAGACAATTACATTTGCTAAGAGAAAAGATATTCTTTCTACTCCTTCTTCTACATTGAACCTTCACTTGAGTAT
>JASKGM010091188.1:0-13375 GCA_034509205.1 Ceratonia siliqua
TCCTGAAATTCACAATAAGTCGGATAAAAAATAACACGACAATTCATATATTTGGTAAGCTTTTGGATGGACACGAGGTTATTTGACAATTTTGGGACATGGAGGATATTCTTTAAAACAAATGTTGGAGTAATTTTAATATCTCCTATGCCTGCTACAGTTTTGTTTGTGCTAGTAGCAACAATAATTTTTCTATTGCTAGGACAGGGTGTATAGGTGCTGAAGTGATGTGAAGAATTGGTAATTTGGTCAGTAGCTCCAGAGTCTATAACCCATGAGTCTAAGAGTATACTATCCGGTGGTTCTAATGAGGCATTATATCCAAGGGATTTGATATTACCTGAGGAAGCCAATGAACAAGTTCCAGTAGAGTTGTCAAGAGCACCCAGCAAACCTCTCAATCTTTTTAGCTCTGCACTATTGAGACCTCCTGGTTCCTGCATATTTTCTAAATCATCTTGGGTTGTCATGTGTGCTTGCCCTTGATTCTTTCCCTTTCCCCATTCGCGGCTATTTGGCTTTCCATGAAGTTTCTAGCATCGGTCTTTAGTGTGCCGAGATTTCTTGCAGCAAGTACACCACAAATTATCTTTGTTATCCAGGTTTGGTTGTCCTTTTCCCCATTCTGTTTTCTGATGAGTCTGATCAACGGTAGAGATTAGGGCTGCTGGTTGGTCAACGTTCTTTTGAATTTGTATGGAAGCTAACGCTGATGACTCCACAGCCCGGGGTTCCAACAATACATTCCTGCGACTCTCCTCATCCCGAATGATAGAGATAGTCTCATTAAGGGAAGGAACTTCATCCTTTCCAAGGATTTGGACTCGCATTTGATCAAAGTCAGAATCCAACCCAACCAAAAAAACATACACCCTATCTTTTCTAAGAAATTATTTCACAACAGTAGTACAATCATGACATTTTAAATTAATAACTTGATACTGATCTAATTCTTGCCATAAACCTTTCAAAATATTAGCATATTCAGTGACGGATTTACCTCCCAGTTTAATAGACCCAGTCCTTACTTTGAGGTCATCTCACTATATATATCTCATCATGATAATTGATAACTACATACATTTCATTTTATATTAAGATAAATTTGGGACTCAACTTCTTTTGCAAACAATTCATATTATAGAATCATGTGTTTTCTTTCCTTTTTTATTTTAAATAAAATAATGGCCCTTTTTGAATTTACAATCATGTATTTTATTTCAATTAAGGGGTGGTAACTAGTCAACAAGTGTTACCAATAACAATTAAAATCAATTCAATCACACTAATTAAATCAATTCTAGTTGTCATTTTGTAGATGGTTTTAATTTAAAAATTAAGATAAGAGCACTAATGTGATATACTATTTTAATATAATTGATCGATTATTGAGACTTTAGATAGATGTACTAATTAAATATTGAGACTTTAAATAGGAATACAATTAACTTTTTTTATATAAAATAACGTATTATTAAATTAATTTAAATATTAATTGATATTAAGTTTTTTCTTAAATAATTTTAATGACGCATTTTTTAAATGAGTTTTACTTGTTTTTAAATTCTTTTTTATGTATTTGAATATTCATTTTAATAATTAAGGAATTAAAAAAATAAAAAACTGATGTCAAAATCTATTTTGAGAATTAATATATATTAAAATATTAATTTTAAAATTTTTTTTTTTGCAAGTTGGCAAGCACGTAGGGGCGAGGTGGGTTTGCACATTGCCAACCTGGCCCACCTGCCAACCCACCCCCTTGGCGAGGGGCAAGTTAATCCGCGCTGACAACCCTAATTGGGACACAGTACAGAGCATTTTGAGATACTTGAAGAATGCGCCCGACCGTGGACTTCTGTATAGTGATCATGGACATTTGTAGAATTGAAAGCTTCTCTGATGCTAATTGGGCAAGGTCTCCTATTAGGAGGTCCACATCTAGATATTGTATATTTGTGGGAGGAAATATTGTGGCTTGGAAAAGTAAGAAACAGGGTGTGGTGGCACGATCTAGTGTGGAGTCTAAATACTGTTAGCAGCCTGATTGGCTGACCTGGTGTTGTATTTCACCACAAGTAAAGCACTGGATCAAGCTTTCGCAACTTACCTATCTTGGCAAATAGATAGGCTAGTGTAGGACACTTCGAGGGTCTCCCAGCATCCTTGTAAAGGTTGCCTAGCCTCCTAATCAACACTGAGTTGATTGAGATATTACTTGCATGTCTTATTCCAATGAAAGAGTGACTATAAGTAGCCACCAAGGAGTACAAGAGAGGAATAACTTCTCAACAAAAAAGGAAACAAATCAAATCAAAACAGAATAATTCAAATCACAAAAGTCCTGCTAATAAGGATTTATTTCCAATTAAAACTCAATAACATATCCTATAATTGCCAACTGATAATCCTCGTAAATTATGGATCCTAACAGCTTTAAATCCCCGAGAATTTAGGATTTATATATCCTTTGTTGACCCATCGATAACTTCTTCTCCCAAGCTATCACCAGCAGATTTGTTTCTTCTGTTATACACCAATTTAATTGGAGGTTTGACTCCCAAGTTCAGCCTATGATTCTGGACCTTGTTTCTTCTAGAATAAATCTTACTAATTGGTGGTCTAAGAAATACCGAGCCATGGCCCAAGCAACGTGTGAACTCCTGTGGGTATCTCAATTGTTGGATGAAGTCGGCTTCAGACATTCTGACTCTATGAAGTTATGGTGTGATAATCAAGCAATCATTAACATTGCCTCGAATCCAGTCTTCCACAAACGGACAAAACATATAGTAGCTGATTGCCATTTCATTCGAGAGAAGATCCAAAGTGGCCAGATTTCCACAAGTCATGTTAAAACTGGAGAACAACTCATTGATGTCTTTACTAAGGCACTTAATGGGCCTCGGGATCAGTACATTTGTAACAAGCTGTGCATAGTTGATATATATGCTCTAACTTGAAGGGAAGTGTTATGAGTTATGTTATTATATGTTGTTATGTTACTGTGTGTTGGTGATGCAGGAGCATCCTCTTAATGCACTGTTGAAATTATTGATCCTATCTCCTCGTGTTTGTTGTGCTTCAATTAGTGTTCTAAGGGGTCCCGTGACCACCATGTGCTTCCTTTTTAATTAGGCTATTGTCTTTTATTTGTCTTTGGTTATATACTAGTTGCCTTATGAGCCATGTGGCTAGACATGGAGGCTTTTGTGTCTCATGTTCAGAAACCCAATATAGAGTCTTCTATCCCTCTGTAATAGGCAGATTATGTTTTGAGAGATAATATATCAGAGTTCAGAGGAGTTGTTCTCTTGAGAGAACCTGCCACTGTTCCGTACTGTTTATCTTCTTCTCTTCTTCTACTTCTAGCTACTTTCACTAACTGTTTGTTAGTTTTCCAACCCACCCCTGCATTAGTTACTGTGATATTTATTTATAAAACCAAAACCTTTTCCTCTGCCAAAACTATCAAGTAATACTACTGCTTAATTGAGTAAGAGTGATAGGAGAGTAGCACTTATACCCTTTTTTATGAGAAGAGTAGCCAAGAAAGATACATTTAATGGAGTTAGGATCAAGTTTGCTTCTTTGGTGAGAGGGTATATGGACAAAAGAGGTACATCCAAAGACCTTTAAGGGAAGGTTTGAAATGAGTTTGGACTTAGGAAATAGTTGAGTAAGAGTGTGATGAGGTGTTTAGAAGTTTAAGACCCTAGAAGGCATCATATTGATGAGATAAGTGGCTGTAAGTACAGCTTCTCCCCAGAAATGTTTGGGAACATTATGTGACAGCATGATTGATCTAGTAACTTCTAGGAGATGGCGGTTTTTTCTCTTGGCTATTCCATTTTGTTGACGGATTTTTATGCAAGAGCTTTGATGGACAATCCCATTTTCCAGAAGATAGTTGCCAAGAATAGAGTGAAAATACTCTTTCCCATTGTTAGTCCTGAGAATTTGAATTTTGGCTTGGAATTGATTTTGAATCATGGTGTGCAACTGTTTAAAATATTTTCCAGCCTCAGATTTTTCTCTTAACAGGAAGATCCAAGTAATTCGTGAGTGGTCATCTATGAATGATATAAACCACCTAGCTCCAGTGATGTTCTTTACCCGAGAAGGACCCCAAATGTCACTGTGTATAAGTGAAAAAGGATGAGATGGTTTATAAGACTGAGTGGGATAGATATTTCGGGTATGTTTGGTCATTTGACAAATTTCACATTGAAAATTACTAGGATGAGATGATTTATGAGACTGAGTTTTATTGAAAAATAGTTCAGGAAACAATTTTGCAAGGTACATGAAATTTGGGTGGCCTAGTCTAAAGTGCCACAGCATAATAGCACTGTTGTTACTCCCACTCATTGACTGACCAGCAGCACTTATACTCATTGGAGTTTGATCATCTTCTTTGAAAAAAATAGAGTCCTTCATTTTCCTTAGCATTGCCAATCGTCCTCCCCGAAGCCATGTCCTAAAATTCACAATGATTAATGAAGAATTTAGTGACACAATTCACGTCTCTATTGAGCTTGCTAACAAACAAGAGATTGTAGGTTAATGAGCCTTTACAGTAGACAATGTTCCATCGGCTATTTTTACTTTGTAGTATTCAGAACAGGGACTAATATGGTTAAATAAGTCTAAATTACCAGTCATGTAATCAGATGCTCCAGAGTCAATAATCCAGGGCTACTGAATTTCTGTTTTGACTCTTAGAGCATTTAAGATATTACCTTTCTGAGCAATTGTGCTAGTACTGACATTTGAAGAGTAGTAGATGTCTGGAGATAATTAAACATTTTTTGTAGCATTTCCATTTGCTCCTTACTGAATGGAATTGCCTCTGCATTTACCTTTTCCTCTGACATGGCTGCAAGACTCTTGGTCTCTTTTTCAATTGCAAGTTGGCTGGGTTTCCAATCAACCGGCTTTCCATGGATTTTCCAGCAGGTTTCTTTGGTGTGACCAGGTTTACGACAGTGGTCACACCAGAGTCTTCCTCTTTTTGTGCTCATTTGCATTCCTCGGGCTGCAAGTACTGATCCTTCAGAGTTTGTTGTGCTGTTTGGAGAGCTATGTTCTCCCAACATCAACTTTTTCCTACTTTCTTCGCTCCTTACTTCTGAGAAAGCTTCTCTAATAGATGGGAGAGGTCTCATCCCAAAAATTCTTCCATGCACCTCATCTAAATTTTTATTCAGACCAAGGAGAAATTTTGCAACTCTTATCTCTTTCCACAATTTTCCTGTACTTGTTAGCATCTTCAATACAATTCCAAATAACTTCCTCAAATACATCTAATTGTTGCCATAATCAAGTAAGAGTATTATAGTACTGAGTAATAGAGAGGTCACCTTGACGTAAATCATGAAGACTGCTCTTAATTTCTTGCAACTCAGCAGTGTTGTCATTGTCTGAATATGTCTCTTTTGCAGCCTCCCAGAGTTCCTTTGCTGAGTCATCGAACATAAAGTTCTGCCCAATCTCATTCTCCATGGTGTTGATCAGCCAAGACATCACCATATTATTGTCTGTTTTCGACATCCTATATGAAGTATCTTCCTTCTTAGGTTCCTTGGCAACACCCGTGAGATAATCATCTTTTCCCTTCCCTGATATGAACATAAGCACTTATTTTGCCCATTGAATATAATTTTGGCCATTAAGCTTATGTCCTGTGATAGGAAGGGTGTGATTGTCTGAAGTACCATGGTTGGAAGGTGGAGATGGTGAGACAGATGTTACATCAGAACTAGAACTCTGACGAGAAGTCATCCCGTGTTTCACCATGGGACTATCACGGATTTGGATGGAAGAGGGGTCAGAGAGAGGGCTCTGATACCATGTGAGTTTTTGAGAGAGAATATTTTCTCTTATTTCGAATAGGAAGATTATACAAGATTAAATAGGAGAGGGTGCCTTAATGCAGTAGACCCATTCCTAAAAATCAGGAACAATATAGCTGTTATCTAATAAAGATAAATGAGGCCAAAATCATGGAGATCATAGCAATCTCGGCCATGATTACTGGAACCATTATAGAAAAGGAAATAATCAAACAAGGAAATAATATAATACAATCAATCCTAGAACATTAACTATGAAGATTTGGAATTCCACATAATAATATATCCAACTCCTTGAAAAAAGTTCTAACTTGATCAAACTGTGGATCTCATCAACATCAACACTTTTTGCCAATTCGCATAACAACCTTCAACCAGATTAGGTGGTGTTGATTTTCAGGCATGATGTTAGTCCTTATTTCAAGGATTATGTCCCTTATTTTCCTTTCCTAGCTTATACGGTTAGCTCAGTTGACTTGGGAGATTTATTACCAAGTTAATTGGGGAGATTTCTTTCTGTAATTAGGGCATTTACTCCCATTAATTCCTAGGATTTGTAGGAGTAATTTGTGCTTCCAGCACATGTTTATACCTCTGTATTTTTTCTTCCCAGAAGTAAAAGAGAGAAAATTTCTTCTCAGTCTTTAGGTGGAAAGAGAAGAAACAGGAGAAAGAGAGAGGGGGAGGGGGGAGAGAGTTTCAAAGACTAGATTGACTGCACCTTTTTTGGCTGTATGACAACAATTACTCTCTTGAATCTTGATCACGTCAAAATCAGACTATATAATAGCTTGTCAAACATCATTACTTATGGCCACCATACTTAGGTACACATATCACTACAAAATGGAAATCCTTATAAAGTTGTAGTGTTCCATAAATTATATGAAACCTCCAATCAATTAGAAGATCTTTCTTCTATTTTATTACTTTAATACATGAGATCTCTATTCCTATTATAAGTGTTATCTACAAAACTTGCATAATAATATCATCAGTTCGAGATTGAAAAGACAATATCAATCAAGAGAAACTTATTTGAGAGCATACCAATGACCTGGAGCAGTCTCTGTGATGGTGTTTTGTCTAATTGACGAGTAGCAGACTGCGCCTTTACAGCCTACATTTGGATGAGAGCAATACATATAAGCTAACAAATAATCCACACTAAAAAAGAACAGTCAACAAAAGTGGGAACCAACATGGAAAATTGAAATGAGATGCAGAAACAGATTCATAACACAATATATCACGAATTTAGTTTAAAATTTTTAAAAATTAATAAAAATAGAGAAAACATTTATTCTTGTGCTCAGCTGATATGAGCTCATGGTATCGATTAGAAGGCTAAAAGAAAAGAACTATTCAAAAAATATTAAGCTCCTATTTCCACTGTATCAGACAATATAGGTTCATACTTTATAATGATGCCAATGTTGTACTAGTGGTGATACCCACAAGCATTAGTAATAATGTGGAGACTGTAAATATTCTACAGCCAATGAGGAAATTCTGACTGTAAAATATTGAAAATAGTCACAAAAGAAAACAGCACATAGGTTGAAAAGAGAAGTTACAAAAGTTATTTAATTAGCTGGATAAAGAGATAGATAGGATAAAACAGGAGGCTGAAGAAACTCTTAGAGGGATATGCATGAAAGCTTGGAGTACAATGTAAACTAAGACTTGTAATAAAGCTTCATTGAACACTTCAAATACTTACTCAAATTTCAATTGATGCCTGTCTGTTTAAAATATGTCAAAATTATGTCAACATTTCCGTGAAATAGGCCAAAATGAAAAGAGGGTTCAACACAAGCTACACAGCATACGCAATTTAAATAACAGAAAACATAAGCAAAAATAGAGAAATTTGTAGCATAATTTGCAAGTTTAAGAACTTACTATCTTGTTAAACTTCTCGATCGTTGCTAGTGGTATTGTTCCTAGGGCAATAACGTTTCTAGTTTTCTCACTCTAGCAAAGGTAAGAGATCAAATCACAAGGTATATACTTAATACAGAATGTGTACAGATAAATAAGCAGCTACAAGATTTCCCACATATGCACACACATAGAATAATATGCATAAATGAGCAAACAGAAGGTATATACTCAATACAGAACGTGTACAGATAAATAAGAAGTTACAAGATTTCCCACACACATAGAATAGTATGCATAAATGCACAAATTCAGCCACAGATGCTCAAGAGCTAAATTTCTCGCTTCTTTGACTCGTCATTCTGACAATTGGATGAAGACATTGAAGAGGAGGCAACCAACAGCTAGGAAGCACGGATACTAAGAAACAAATCGAGAAGTTGGCAAAAGAGAATCATGTTTCATAACCTAATTAGATTTGAACAAGGATATGGGCAGCTTACGGCTAACACACTTGGAACTCAGATAGAGTCTATTGTGTTTGATCAACATATATATCAAATCTTAGATTCTGCAAACCTTAAGTGACATATAAGACAAGGAAAACAGAAACCCTACCAGATTCAAAAGAGTTAATCAAGAGACATGCTGATACCACCATCAGATACAAATACACATAATCATCAAAATAATGCCTGCAGCTTTCAATCATGCTCTTTAACTCCCCCCTTCTCCCCAAACCACACTATGTTCCATTCAGGAAGCATTTTATTTCAAAGAAGGCAATGGTCAATGGCAACAAATCCCAGGTGCAGTCCAGAGTTAATGTGCAAGTTATGCGTCATATGTTCTAGTTTTGTGCTTATAGCTCAGAATTCCAGCTTATGCCTTTCTTTTACCCCCATATAAAGGATCCCGAAATCAAAAAATAACAAAAGGATTATTTAATAACAGTAATACCAGAACTAATGCAAACAGGAATAATAGCAAATTGATGTTAAGTAGAATTTCAAGACTTTGGAAGAGCATTCATGTGGACAATAATCCTTTGCAGTATTAACAACTGAATAAATCAGATATTTCTACACCCAAATGTACTTTAGGAAGCTTCAATTTTAATTGCTTTAAAACCTGTTTTAACATGTTTTCTTCAGTGATGTATCCTTTTAACAAGGTTGGTGCAAGTACCATTTCGATCATTTATCTAAATTGTTCTCCATAAGGAAGTATCAGAATTGAATTCGACATGCATTTGAAGAAATTAACTATGCAGTTTTGATAAGCAGAAATTACGGCACCTTGACTTTATAATTGTAAAACCAATTGCAACTTAATTTAGGTGAGACTTCAAAAGACATTATTATAGAAGAAAAAAAATTGAGCTTCCAAAATATATCTGATTGAAGGAATTCCAACTCCAAGATCTTCAACTTTGTTTGTATTATTCTCTGCCCACAACAGCAGTCCTGATATGTCATGTAATTTATTTCAAAATTTTCCTCTCCTTTCCTAACATATATTCACCCTAAAACATTTATTTCAACAACTTTCTCACCTGTCAATCCAAAATCAAAATTCAAAAATTAACTGAGCAACTGAAACCGCAGGACACCAATTTTAAACCAAAAACATTAAATATCACATCGTTATACTATCTTTCCAATGCATATTCAGTCAAATTTCTAGGTTGTAAATGACAGCAAATCACGAGTTCAGGACAACTACATTATAGTTCTTTGTCAAAAACTAGATATCAGACACAGTAAACATTATATGAAACACTTACCACAAAAAGAAGACGAAAATTTGTTACCATCAATGTACCCGCATCATCTTTATTTACAAGAACAACACCATGTCCCTGAAAGTAAACACCACGTACTAGAGTAACCTCATGTACAATATATTCAAACAGGATAAAGGTAAATGAAAATGTTAGGCTTTTTATGCTAGCAATTTAAAAGTAGCCAAAAGGTTCACACTAGACAGAAAATTCCCAAAGTATTTGTTTTCCTTGGGTATACTTTCATCCTAATTCTTACAAGATCAGATTTCTTTAAAGTTTAGATGCTCTGAGTCTGATATTTTTATTTATTTTTTCATAATTTGTAATTTCTTTGCCATTCTCACTTAGCCCGTATACTTGGCACACACCCATGGCACGTGTAATTAATTTGCTGTCTAGCCAAGAAATATGGCACACTACTGCCGCACATCTATGATCAAGCTCAACATATTTTTAAAGGGATCAAAGTGATTTTACAATTCTTCAAATAAAGTAAAGAAAAGAAGATAAACCCAAGCTGCTGCATACTTGGGCTTTGACTTGCTCTTCCTGAAGCAAGAAATCCAAATTGTCATGCGAGACGAAGCGTGAAGTGGGCTGCAGATAAATTGAGAATAAAAAAACAACTGAATTGAGATCGCAAGAGAAGTTAAATTGAACAAAAACAAACAAAAATTCAATTCAATTCAAATAAAAACGAGAATGGCAAACAAACCTCCCTCTTGGTCCATTCGAGGGCGTCCCAGCTCCCGGTACCCTCCAACTTGGCGGAGTCGGAGGCATCCCTGAGAGACGTTGATCGAGTGCTTCGTGGATTCGGCGAGGCCATGCCGGCGAGCGGGAAGGACCCCACTCCGTCGACCGGTATGCGACTCCGTTGGAGAGACGAAAAGTATGACGCAAGAGAGAGATTGAGCGTTGAAGGTCACCTGCCGTTCAAAGACAAACTCAGCGGTTCGTCCCGTAAGTGGTGTATTATGCTTCAGTTTGAGCCTGCTAGGGTGTGCCGGTTACGTTCGGTTAAAAGCTTTAACTCAACCGTTTGATTACGTTAATGCGGAGAAGTTAGAGAATTAATTGGAGCGGAACGATTATGTCCCTGTTTTCAGATTTCAATGTCATAGAATATAAATATATTAATAGTTTTTCTATTTTAATATAAGAAAATTCGACTAGATACTAAACATAAGATAAATAAGTAAAGAAAGTTAAGCATAGTATAAATAGAAATTGAAAAAACTGATTCTAACATAATCAAACCGAATGCAAAAAATAAAGAATAAAGAATAAGATGATTTGTACTAAATTGTAAACTCAAGCAAAATAGCTTTTGATGAAGTAATGAATGTGAATGAAATACTAGATATTGAAGAGGTTCAATATTCAACTTCAAACTTCAAATTTTAATTTTAATAAAAAAAGTTATATTAAAAAAGGTAAAGTGACCATAATTTTTTAGTTCTGATTTCACAGTAGCTTTTACTTTCACTATTTCACACTTAAAATTAAGTATTAAAAATTAAATAATATATATATATATAAATTTATATATAATTTTTTAATATAAACGTTTCGGTTCGGTTAAATCAGCGATTAAAAAAACTCAAAATGTTAACTTAACCATCACTCTTTGTCCAATTATCGATTTTTAATTGAATCGAACCATTAAGTATTAATTTGGTTAAATTAATCATCGGGTCGGTTCGGATTAGGCAGTTCAACCGTCCGATTGCTCACCCCTACTAATTCCACACCAAACTTTTTCGCAGTACTATGATGACTTGCCCCTACCCTTTGCTCTTCACCATGTACAATAAAAAGGTATTTCCGCATCATAATATTTTTTTTTTGTCTCAATTTTTTTTACATTAATTAATTATTATCATATAATTTTTTAGAAAATTTTTTAAAATTTTTATATTTTTAATAATATTCATTCATAATTTTTTTTTACTATTTATTCATAAAAAAATTCTAAAAAATATATATATATATATATATATAATGTAGACAATAATTAATTAATATAAAAATTATTAAAAAAATTAAAAAAATGAATCATAATGCCACTATTCTGTGGCGATAGGATAGTGAAATCCACAATAAAATAAAAATATATAAATTAAAAAAATATAAAGGGAAAGCTAAATTATTAACCCAAATATAATCTTAATTTTCATATTAAAAGTAAGAGATAATATTTTTAAGTAATAAAAAATATATATTAAGGATATTTTAATAATTTTATGTATTATAAGGGTATGATTTGTGTCTCAGTTTTCGAATCCTCGACCAGGGCATCCCTATCTCTGCCACCAAATGGGTTAGCTTCGATGGGGATCCTGTTTGTAGGAAAATTTGTCATCCCTAAACATGAATAAGAATTTGTAATAAGGGAGGATATGTTTTTATATAATGTAAGGTTATCATCAAACTAGTTTGAACATTAACCGAAACTAAGTTCATTTTTGAAAAATCTTTTTAGAAAATTTAAGTGGGGGCCTTAGCTAGCACTGTTAAATAGCTAGGCATACCCGACCCAACCTATGATTGGCCTGTAAACCAAATACATAAAATTGTCAACAATATCAAAGTGCGAAAATAAGGGGAAGCAAAGATATTACTAACCTTTAGCCATAATTAATAGATGAAACACAAATTTATTTAGAAATTGTTATAATTCAATGGCAATTCACGGTTATGGTAAGGGTGTCTGAATTGCATGAATTATGGACTCGTAGATGAAGCTATTTATAGACTTCCTTCCATAAAGGAAATTTACATCCCTTTAATTCAAGAGACAAAACCGTTTTTCTTAAATAATTGTCACTAAATGGGCTGTTACTAAAATATACCATTAAGACTAATAATAATCAGTTAATTGTGATTTAAGGACCATAATGAAAATTATTTAACAAACCATTATAATTATGACATTCTCCCACTTGGTTCAAACATATTCTCAAATCATACTAGCCTCAAAAACTTATATGCTTAAACAAATAAATAAATTACACGAATCATAGCGGCAAGTTTTCTATAAGCAACTATTACCTTCCATGTATCACAATGTAATTGTCATTCTTTGTAAAAATATTTTATATGGTATTTTAACTTTTATCAATAAGTCTTAAATTCTTATTCTAAGTCCCCACGAAATATTTGTCACTTTCAAACATAAATGTATACAGGCAGAAAAGAGAAGACAAATCTAAAATAGGAGTTTCATTATAAATCAAATGGAAACTAAGGAAGCTTAACTAAGTCCTATTTGAGTTACATGATCCTTAAACATCTTTGTGGCATGCCTTTTGTTAAAGGATCTGCAATCATTAGCTCAGTAGGAATATGTTCATTGAGTAATTCATTATCTTTAATGTATTCTCTAATAACTAAGTATTTGATGTCGACCACTAACGGGAGACTTGCTTTAATCCATATATGAACTTCTTTAGCCTGCAAACCATATGATAAACCATCAAACATAATGATAAGCTTGCCAATGTAAGACAAATCAAACATAAATATGAATAAATATTTCATTAAAATCTACTTGTGGGTAAAGATTTTAACACAAAGTTGACTCACCAACTTTATGATGGAACCAAGTAAATTGTTAACATTTCTTAATACGTGTGGGCTAATAAGAAATTAATATAATTTTTATTCCATCCTAATTAAACATGAAAAATATAATAATTTCCCTATGGGGAAAAATAACCATATTAACACATTTAATTAGAATTTGATGTCATTTTATTATAGATGTGATCAAATATATATATATATATATATATATATATGTGTGTGTGTGTGTGTGTGTGTGTGTGTGTGTGTGTGTGTGTGTGTG
>JASKGM010091199.1:0-13374 GCA_034509205.1 Ceratonia siliqua
TTAAATATTTTTTATGTTATGTATTTTTTTTAGAATTTTTAAAAACTTTTTAAATATTTTTAAGAATTTTTTATATCATTTTTATACTATTCACTCCTAATTTTTTGACACTATTCATTCATAAATTTAAAAATCTTAAAAAAATTTTTAAAAATTTTTAAAAAAATATATGATATAGAAAATACGTAATTAATGTTAAAAAGTAAAAAAAATTGAGATAAAAAATACAAAACATAGCAAATCGGTGGTGCCGAAATGGGGGTAGCATGGGAAGGAGGTAGGGGAGTGGGGGGTAGGATAGTAAATGCCTAAAATAATACCCAACTATCCAAGCATAAAAAGGAACTTACAGTAGGGCTCTGAAGACCAAGCATCAATATAAATAGGGATGTTAATTAGGGTTAAAAAGTCTTTTTCTAAAAAGGCCTAAAAAATTTAACCTAATCCTAACCTTGTAGGGTTATAAGGTTAAATGGACCTTAATGAGCTAGCACATAAAAATATTATTAAAAAAATATTATAAAATTTCATAACAAAATTAAGCATAAACTATCAATCAATCATTCTCAATAATTAAGTAAAATTTTCTTACATAACAAAATACCATCAATCCATTGTAGACTTGATTTCTACAAAGATAATAGCATAAAATTAAAACTAAAATGATTAATCAATCATCCTCGATAATTATATTTGAACCTTACTTAGATAAATTTGGTGTAATTGTTGAGTTGTCATCTTCTTCTTCATTTACAAAGCATAGAAACTTAGAAAGTAAAAATTAAAAAAAAAATGGTTTAAGTGTAAAGAACAAATAGGGCTCAACCTAACCCATCAAGGGATCAAATAGTAATATTTACCATAGATCCACTTAGATATAACATAAATAGGAAAACCTTGTATCCAAAGGTAAGAAAATCCACTCACTACACTATTTTGCAATTGTTTTGTCACCCGAGCACCCTCAAGGTTGTTCTTCACTTATGGAAGCAAGAATCCCACCAAATTCCTCCATTTGATAATTTTGGCCACTACCAAAATACCTTTTCTTGGGTTATTTCTCAAAAAAAAAAAATTGAATTATGGAAAAGGAGGTGAAAATTGAAAGATTTTGTGAAGGAGCCAATTGGACAGGAGTTAAGGATTGCATGGCCTTGAGCTCAAAGGCCCAACAATGGCATCATTAACGTTGCAACGAAGAAGATGGTGAGGGGTTCTTACCTGAATGGCGGGCCAAAGGAAAAAGAGAAGCTAAAAATATCTAATTTGCAAATTTATCAAAATACCCGCACTTTATAAATTTTTCTCAAGGATAGACTCATCTATTTTCATTCAGCATTTTATTTTTTGCACTGAGATTTTATGAAACTTTTAACATAGCTTTTCTGCACCCTACAACATCAATATTTAAATTTCTCATTACAATATAATTACTAACAAATTGTAATTTTATTTATAGAAGTAAGAAAATTTCTTACTCGATTAATTAAAATATTTATTCTTGACTAGCATGATTTTGTAATAGAGAAATTTCTTAATGAAGATGCTGACCAAGGAATTATATAGGTGGTCATTACATTTTTACTCAATTTGTAGTATGATAAATATACTTACTCAACTTGTTTCATTCTTTAGAAGATTATTGTTGATGGATCAACTTATTTTGAAAGAGGGGATGTTGATTATGCTTATAATATTTTGATTGTTTGAGTTTATATTTATTCTATATTTGATGAAAGAGAACATGGAAATAACAAATATTCTTTGTCAAGCTTTGTAGGAATAGTCTCAAGATATCATTAATGTAATAAATTTAGTTCATACTACAAAGGTTCTCTTTCAAAAGTTGTGAGATAATAGCTGGCAAGATTTGTTGAAAAATATGACATTATTTTGTGAGCAACATGACATTGATGTTCCTTATTTTAGTACTTCTTTTATAGCAAGATAAAGGTGTTTCCGTCACCAAAAAGATCATATCACAATGGAACACTATTATAGAGTGGAAATCTTTCTAGTTACAATAGATAAGCAATTACTTGAGTTGAATAATAGGTTTAGACAAAGTACTGGAGCTTTTGACACTTAGCTCTCATTTAGTTCCTAAGGATGCTTATAAATCTTTCAACATTAATAATATTTGTACTCTTGTGAGAAAATGCTATCTTGATGATTTTACTGAGTAAGAGAAGATGATTTTGAAATCTTAACTTCAACATTTTATTATTCATGCTTTCAATCATCCAAATTTGAAGAATCTATCAACTATACCTAAAATGTGTTGTGTCTTGGTAAAAACAGAGAAATTCAAGGTGTATTACTTGATTGATTGATTGATTTGTCTCATCTTGGCTCTTCTAGCTAGTACAACTACAATAGACTGCTAGTTTTCAACAATGATAATAATCAAGACAATGTTGCATAACAGGATGGAAGATGATTTTCTTGTAGATAACATGGTGGTTTGTATTGAAGGAGAAATAGCTACAAGTTTTACTTTTGATAAAATTATTGACGATTTCAAGTCATTTTTAAATGGAGAAAATTTTTGGTTATTTCATTTTGCATTTTTTTTAATTAATTGTGTTATAACATTTATATATTTTAATATTTTAATATTTTAATATATGATACAGTAAACTAGCATTTTGAGTTTTGTGGTGCTTTTTTATCCTTTTGCAATTGACATGGCATATACAATAAATCAATGTTAGTATATACTTTATCTTATGCAATATAACTGTTTATTTTTGTAAAACAAATATTTTAATATATGATGCATTTTCTCCAAGTATGAATACTTTAGAAGATGTATATCATTGTCAATTTTTTTTTTATATTGATTACCAAGTATCTTTTTCAGTCTTTCACTCCCCCAATAATTTTTTTGAAGATCCGCCACTGTCTCCTTCATAACTCAAGTAGTATGTCTTTGGATCACGGTAAACCCAAAACTCTAGTCCACAACAAGTCATCATTTTCTCTCTTAGGAATGAAACTTTTTCTGTTTAATGTACTCTCTTTATGCAGTTACACATTTATCTCTCTACGTTATTGTTTCTTTAACTCTTCAGTTTTTTAACCTTTATCTGGTTGTATTTCCAAAAGAAACTGAAAGACTTATTTTGAATTTCAATTTTTTTTGGTTAGCACCAACCTCTTGGATCACTACCCATAACACCCACCAAGATAACTAACCAAAAAGAAACCTGAATGTTATTATCCAATTAAAAAATAATAATCTCACTCAAATATTAATTTGAATTTAAATATTTGAATTGGGTCTTGGGTCAAGAGTTCATTCTATCTTAGGTGCCTTAGTATCCAATACCAAGATATGGTGGTCATTCTAGTAGGAAACAAATTTGATTTGGCAGGCAAGTTGACAAAGAGGAAAGAAAAATCTTTGCAGACACATAAGGGTTATGCTTCATGGAAGAATAATAGTAAAGAGGTTGAGCTCTTTACTATTAGATGTATTTGGATATTCTCATTTTAAAATTTTATTGATATTAAAAGATTAAATTGAGAAGACACGTAAGGGTTATGCTTCATGGAAGAATAATGCTATGGAGAGATCAGCCTTTTAATTTTTATGATTAGATGTATTTTGAGATTTTCACTTTAAAATTTTATTGATATTAAAAGGATAAGTTGAGAATCTCAAGATATATCTAATGGTAAAAAAGCACAATCTCTTGAGGGGCTGAACCTTTTTATGTCATGATCCTTCATGGAAACCTTTGCTTTACAAAATCTGAATGTTGAGGAAGCCTTCTTACAAATGATCACAAAGATCCATGATATTACTGGCAAGAAAAGTTTAGAAGCCAATATCAACAATACAATGATAAATATTCCAAGTTTCAGCAAGATATACAGAATTATGAAAAAGAAATTATTTTTTGAGAATGAATGAATTGAAATTTAAAGAACGCGGACATTTGAAAGTCCTCATCATATACAAAAGAATTCAAATTTTTGTTGGTTTCTTTGGTGCTTTGGTGCTCCCTATTGAGTAGCTTAAAGGATTAGGTGATGTAAAGTGCATGATTTATTTCAATTTCAATTGGTCGTTCATTTAGAGACCACGTGTTATGTTGTGATGAACCTTATTTTATTTCTTATGCTGCTAGCTTGTTATTTTTATATGCTTTACTTGTATTGTCATCTAACTAGCTTCGCTCATCGTCAGTTCTATTTGGTTAGGTTATGGAGCTATCCACTAGGGGATTGTCATCCTTTGAACAAGTTAGGTCTAGCCTAAAGCAGAGTGATTCTGTGAGCCACAATGAGTGATTATGTGTGCTGCATTTCTAAAACTCGGCGAAAGGCTGAAATTTCAAAGATTTATATTATAGTTCTTATCTAATCTTATATATATCCATCAGTTTCCTTCATATCCCTGTTTTATTTGTTCTATTGTTTGAGTGTTACTGGTATAAGAGAAAACAAAATGCTGGTGACTAAGAGCACAAGTTCATAATCAAGAGCTAACAGCAATGATCTGGAACAACCTAACATCTAGGATCAGATTTCTCAGATGGTAAATTTGATGGAGCAAATGAACCATCAATTGATTACAATGGAGGGGTCAAGGAGCATAGGGAATGCGAGACCTGTAGCGATGGTGTCGACAAGGGGTTTGTGGAGGAAGCTCCGAAATGAGGAGATAGCCGAGGTCAACGGCACTCCCCGTAACCAAGGGGAACCTTCTTACCATCGTGTAAGTAGTGGGGGAGACCGAAACTAGGCTAATGATGCTATGAAGAAGGTTAGTTATGCCCATATGAAGCTTAAAGGGCATGCTAGAGTATGGTGGGATAGCTTGGAATACCAGTTGAGGCACAACATCCCAGTATCATTGATTGAGAGGAAATGAGAGAAAAACTGAAGAAGAAGTTCTTGCCACTCGATTATGAACAGACCATCTTTGAAGACCTCTTGCAGCTAAAACAGGGCACGTACTCACTATCACAATATATTGAAAGATTTCATGAACTAACAATAAGAAGCAGAGTTTTTGAAACTGAACAACAGTCCCTTATTTGGTACCCTTTAGGCTTGTGTTCTGATCTCAAGAAGGACCTACTAACTGCCAGACTTTTCAATGTTGATGAAGCTTGCCAAATGGCCTTTCGAGTAGAGAAACATATGAACCAACGTGGAGAGAAGAGGAACCAAGTAATTGATGTGAAACTGTTGATACAACTTTCTTTCCAGGCAACCTAGTCGTATATATGCTTACTTTGTTAAAGGTTTTCTTAAATGTCCATATAAGTATACACTCTATACTAAATTTGGGGCAGATGGGAGTTGCTTATTGTGTGCTTATATGTTGACGACCTTATTTATGTTAGCAACAATGGGGTCATGCTTACTAATTTTAAGAAGTTTATGATGAGTGAATTTGATATGACATATTTGGGGTTAATGCACTATTTTCTTGGCATTAAAGTAGTGTAATCCCTGGTTGATATCTTTATTTCACAAAAGAAAAATATCAGAAATTTTAGATAGGTTCCAAATGAAATATTGCAATCCAGTCTTAACTCCAACAGAACTTAATCTAAAACTCATGAGATATAGAGGCAAAAAGAGATTGAATGCTACTCTTTACAAGAAAATTGTTGGGAGCCTTATGTATTTGACATCCACAAGACCAAATATAATGTATGCTATCAGCCTAACCGGTAGATACATGGAGAATCCAACTGAAGTTCATCTCTTAGCTGCAAAGAGAATTTTTCGGTACTTGAAAGGTACTGTAGATTTTGGAATCATGTACAAAACTACTGGAAAATCAAAGCTAATTGGTTTTTCAGATAGTGATTATGCCGGAGACCTTGATGATAGGAAGAGTACATATGGTTTTATGTTTATAATGAGTTCTAGAGCTATCACATGGCCATAAAAGAAGAAACAAATACTGACTATATCAACTACTAAAGTTGAATTTGTTGCTGCAGCATCATGTTCATGTCAAGCTATTTGGATAAGGAGATTACTTGAGGCTTTACACAACCAGTAACAGGGTCAAACTCTAATATATTATGATAATATTTCTGCAATAAAACTCTCTAAAAATACATGTTACATGGGAGAAGTAAGCACATTGACGTGAGGTTTCATTTTGCGTGACTTGTTTGAAGGTGCTATAGAGTTGGTGCTTTGTGACAGTAAAAATCATATTGCAATCAATTTGATAAAGCCCCTCAAGCCTGCTGTGTTTGTTAAGCATTGAAAAATGCTTAGAGTCTGCTCTTCATAGGATGCAACTTAAATGAGATGTTTCAGAATTTTTCCTAAACTGATATCTGCATATATCATTTTAAGGGAGGGAATCCTATGATTTATTTATTTATTTCTATATTGTTTTAGAAGCAAAATAGTGATGAGCAAGTCTTTTGCTTTTTAGTTGTACCAGAGCTATTTCTTAGGGGCTTGACCTATTCTTTAGGAGTTGAACTTAGTTGCTTTAGTGGCTCTAGTGGTTGTTGCTTTAGTGGGTAGCTTATTACCTTTGTCTATTGACAAACTTCTAATACTGCTAAATTGGGAACTAGAACACGAAGAGCTATTCAAGTGGGTTGGAAGTTTCCCATGGATTCCTTAAGATTATCTTTGAAACTAATTCATCTTCAGCAATCCAGTTATTAATAAAGGTTGCGCCGTGAATGATCCTTGTGCTGCTTTGGTAACACAAGCTCACCAATGGCTTAATCGTGATTAGAATGTTGCTCTGTCCCATACTTATAGTCCATAGAGAACGAGACAGAAATGTGGACTGTTAGCAAACCTTTCACATGGTTGTCAAATTGGACTTATGTGTATCAACACCCTCCTAGCGGTTGCGTCTCTCTGATCATTGAGGATCTGTGAGGGTTGTTATTTCCTAGAGATATTTTGTTGTAGTTTTGGCTTTGGCCCTATGTTTACCCACAACAAAAAAAGAAAAGAATAGACACCATCTTAAAGTCTAGCAAGGCTAGGAAGTGTTAGTAACTAAGGATGTAGCCACACTGATATACAACATGCCTTTTTTGTGTTAATTTTTTAATAAAATTAAAATATTTTTAAAATTATGTGCACGCCAAATCACTAATTTATAACATGTCTTTTTTATAATATAAAATACTTAGGAAGCAAGGAGGGTATATTGCAATTATGAATGCTTAGTACCCTTTCATCCATATAAGTCAATTTTATCAATTTAGCCATGGTTGTTAGCTTATAATATGTCTTTTAATATAACTGTATAACTTACATATGGTATGGTTAAAAAAACTAGTTTTGAAACTAAATTGACAGTCATCAGTCATGAAAGATAGTCCATTTATTTATTTATTGAGTAAAATATTTTAACCATTCTTTAATTATAGTGATTTTACGCATACTTTTTTTTATTGTTAAGACTTATACAAATCTCTCTTTTAATTTTAAAATTTATATAAATTTTCTTTATATTTTTAATATGCTGCATAATTCTATTTTGAAAAAACAAATTACATATTTTTGAAAAATATAACTTAATCATTATATATATATAAGTAAAATATTTTGATATGAACGCTATTATTGAGTTTTTATGTATATAATAGAGAGCTAGTTATTAACTGATTTATCTTCTCAATAAAAATGTATAGGGTACATTATAAATGTAAGAAAAGTGCATAAATTTTAACAAGGAAGTTATTGTAATGTGGCTATGTAAAATTTTGGTCAACACTCACATGGAATTTCAATTGTTCTAAACTATACTTGGTTGGATAATAAAATGTTAATTATTTAATTGAGAAAAAGTTTTCCTTTACTTCTATAAAATTTTAGTATGAAAGTAATTAAGAAAATAAACATTGTAACTATGATGATAGTTTTGGAACAATATTATGTGAAAATAAATTTTTTAAGCTTAAAATTCTCTTGTTTAAAATAAATCAAAATTTTTCAAAAAAATGTCTTGGTTATTTTCTAAAAGTTTTTATTTTATTTTTACTATAATTGTATGGCTTTTTCCATACACTTTACGGCTGAAGACTCTTGCGAGGTCCTTTAGAAAAATCAATGAAACACTAACTTTTTCCATTTAGCAACCACTTAGATTCATTCTTTTTCCAAAAATTGTGTTCAATTTCTTCATAGTCAATAGTCCTATAAAAAACTAAAAATCAACACAAAATTATCGATTACCTCCAACACTGTTCTTGAAGAGTTTAGTAAAAATTGTACCCTTCACCTGGCATCTTGTCGACGAAAGTGATATCTTTTTGTAGTTCATTGTAACATCTTCTGCTATGAAACTCTTGAAATCCAATTTTAAAAATTTGAAACTATCAATACTCAATTTAAAATTCTAAGGAGAACTAAAAAGGAGATGGCAGTAAGGTAGAGCATTTCTTCTACCTATATTGATTATCGTTATGCTTTATCTAATTTTTTCTAATTCATATTTATGGCATTTAAGATTGGGACATGTGAATAAAAATAAATTACACAAAATGTCATCTTGTGATTTAATTCCTAAAATCAATGTGGATTTTGATATATGTGAACCTTGCTTATCTAGTAAAATGACTAGGAAACCTTTTAATAAAGGAATTAGATCCAAAGAATTATTGTATGTTATTCATAGTGATATATGTGAACCTTTAAATGTAAGAAAACACATAAATAGGATTCAAACAAGATATGTTTGATATGGACGTACCAAGTGTTACTGATATGGATGTACCAAGTGTTACCAACAAAGCTATGTGATTCGAACAGGTTACCAAGTGTTACCAACTGCAGGGAGCTATGAGCCTACCTCGTGGTAGGTGAGCTAGGACTACATATCATGAGCAAAATTTATAGAAACCCTTCTTTTGTTGCTCCATTAGTCCTTATTCATACCTTATTTTCATTGTTTGTCAGACACGTGTGTTTTTATGCCGTTGTTGATGTTTCTGGATTGTGAATTTCTTTTGTTTGTTTCCTGTTCTCACAACGTGACGGCCGGTGAAAAGCCATCATTTTATGACTTTAGGCGCATAAGGGAAAACACAGAGAAAAAATGGAGTTGCCACCAATTAGTTAGAAGGATAATTAAGATCCTAAAAAAAGAAAGGAAAACTGGCCCTTGGAACCAGAGGAAGGGTTCGGGAGTCTAATTCCATGTAGGGAAGGTGTTAGACACCCTACAATGTCCATCCCTAAGGATGCTTACCCTAAATTATTTGTGCTTAAAAATTTTAATATATTTCAATTACCCCATTTTATTAATAAGATAATAAATGATAAAGATAGAGAAAGAAGTAACTAGATCTGCCTTACCAAGTAAGTGCCTATATACCCCTAAAAGGATTAATGTTAACGTAGTTTGAAATTTTGTTAAATTGATGAAAAGAAGTTAGAACATTAGGAGAATATAAAATTTCACTTCAAGCCTGGATAGTGGATTGGAACATTGGGGACAATATACCTCCACTAAATACTTGTGAAAGTTAAGACTTTAGGAAAATAAAATTTCACTAAAAGCCCATAAAAAACCAAACTTCGAAGAAGATAAACTTTTACTAAAAGTCCATTAAATGTTGAGTCTTTGGGCAAGAGTGAAATTTATAAAAGTAATGGAGCGAAAAAGGAGATTTGTGAAAGAAATGGGGCCAAAATGTAATTTTTTTTTAAAATTAGGGGCCAAAATGTAATTCTTGAAATATCAGGGTCAAAATATAATTCTTGAAAATATGTGGGTTAAAATGTAATTCTAAAAAATATGGGAGTCCAAATCGAATTTATGAGAATATTAGGACAAGAATGCTATTTTAAAAACGTTGAATGATATTACTGAAGGTATTTTATTTAAAATCTCATTATTTATAAGAGTATAAAATTTACTTAAGTTATATTTTTAAAATTATTTGGCTGGGCCATTGGAGCTATTTTGGAACCATAGGGCATTGAACCCTTTTTTGAGAGTAACTCAATTAGACCTTTGAAACCCTATTTGACTATTGTAATTTACAAGAGAAAGGCTTGGGCCTTAGACCCCTTTTTAAATAATTGGGCATTTAAAGCCTTATTGTAAACTTTTCATTTTTAAATAACAATTTTTGGGCCTTTGAAATCCCTTTTGAAAATAATTCCACTAGGCCTTGAACCCCTTTTTAATCAATTGGGCCCTTGAAGCTTAAATTCCCAACCTCAACTCTCATAACCATTACAATTTTATTTTGTTCATTTGTAAAATTCTTGAAACCTATCAAAATATACCCTTTTAACCAATTAGGGTTTTAGCATTCTCTTGGAAACTAATTGAAGGTTTAAGGGACCTCAAAAACAATTTTATCATTTAATTTTGTCTATTTACTATGACATAAAGCAACGCCCTTACATCATACCAAATCAAACCATGACCAAGATGACAATATAAATGAGACAATAGGGATGTCTATCATAAGGAACAGCCAACACCACAAACCCAATAAGGTATATAACCCCCTTAAAACAATAGTACCAGGAATCAAACATTGATGGAGAACAAGTTCAAATTCAAACAACAACAAAACACTGGAGAAGTATATAATATTCACACATATAGGAATGTAGCAATATACTATAATTATGACACAACCAATAACTAATCATGATAGTAAGAAGTAATAACAAAAGGAAACCAAGATGATATACAAACTACCACATTAGGTGTATGATAGAAATAGAATGGCATGTTCTAAGAATCATAACAACCTCTCATTAAACAGAAAAAAAACATATGCTCTAAAGATAACATGATAACAACCTAATTCAATTAAACCAATAATGGAACAAAACTTATCTCATTCTTGACATTGAAATAAATTCAGGAGAACATGCTTAAAAAGAAACCGAAGATCCTCTAACCACCAAAGCCAAAAATTAATAGTATACTAGTCTATGATTATCATACATAAATTAAGGGCACCTATTTTATTATAGGCTAATAACCATCAGAATGGAAGCACCTAACTTGATTCCTATCCCACGCAACCAACATCAATAGAATGCTTCTCCTTTCTAGTAAACAGAAGCCGAGAGAACACCTTGGAAACTGAAATCCAAGAACCAATGTATATTATTGCTTAATGGAAATGATCCACTTCAACATCACACAATGAACAGAAAATAATTCTTAAATGATATTTGAGTAAACGAGATTGAAACGTCTGCCAGCTAACAGCAACCAAACCATGAAATTAACATAATCCTATTCTTCCTACAACTAAATTCATTCCAGACAAACCCTAGAACAAGAAAATGATGAAATCCCCTTTACCTTTTATGAAATTCCCCTTTTCTCTAGCGTTATACCTACCCTGCATCGCTCGGTTTCAATTTCACTTGTTTCTTCACTCATTTATCTCTATTTTGTGGTCCAACTCTCAATCTTTTCCTGTCTCCTTCTATGCTCGACCTCAGTATTTCGATTTCAAAATTCGCGGTTCCTCCTCTCCTCTTTCTCTAGATTTCGTGCTCTTTTATAGCCAAGGAAACCCTTCTTTTCTTGCCATATACTCTATGGAGGCATGAAATCTGGGATTAGGTCGATATCAGGCAAAGAGTGGGTGAAAGAGAGTGATTTGCAGAGGAGTGCTGAGAGATGAGAGTTTCAGAGGTTGGGTGGAGAAGATGGAGTTGGTTTGTAGGGGATTCACGATTAGGGTATGCTTGCGTGGTTGGTGCCGTACAAGAGAGAAATGGCGTATGCAGAGAGTGAGTGCTGAGAATTGATGGAGGAAGTGGTTGCTGCAGAGAGATGGGTAGCGTAAAGAGGAAGTGCAGGGACCAAGTAGTTGAGGTGCAGAGGAAGTGAGTGGAAGAGGGTGATTTGTAGAGAGTGGAAATGGGTTATATGGCTAGGGCTAGGGATGAATTGGATGTTGGGTTACCGGGTTGTGGAGCGAGTCATAGGGGATCCTGTTGGGCCAGACCATGGTGGACTAGGTTGTTGCAATGGGTTTGGGTTAATGTAATGGATTGGGCTGAAAAATGAGGGGATTGGGTTGAAAATTAGGTTTAGTCAAGAAAGTTGTATTTTTGGTTAATAAGGAAAAAAAAATGGTTTGGACCAATAATAATAAAAAATGTGATGTTCAAAGTGATTCATTTTTTATGAAACAAAATAAAAATAAAAATAAAGATAGAATAACATAAAATAAGCTAAATTGGAATAAATAGGATTAGAATAAAATATAACAAACTAAAACAAAAAAAAAGTGATAAAAAAAAGCAGGACAAAAATAGGTATTTACACATGTGGTTATGTAATTGTGATAAAATCTTAGAAGCACTATTTTGTGGTATAAAAATTTCATGTTTTCCTTATTCTCACTTTTTGAATTTGGTGGTGAATTCTTTTAAAAGGGAGAGGTATATTGTAATGCCACCTATGTAAAATTTTAGTCAACACTCACTATATGGAATTTCAATTGTTCTAAACTATGCATGGTTTGATCATAAAATGTTAATTATTTATTTGAGAAAAAAAATTTCCTTTTACTTCTATAAAATTTTATTATGAAGGAAATTAAGAAAATAAGCATTTTAAATTATGATGATAGTTTTGTAAAGATACTGTGACAATAAATTTTTTGAGCTTAAAATTATCTTGTTTATAATAAATCAATTTTTTTCAAAAAAATTTCTTAGTTATTTTCTAAAATCCTTTACTTTCTTTTTACTATAATTTTATGGCTTTTTCCATACACTTTTTGGCTAAAGATTCTAGCAAGTTCCTTCAAAAAAATCTATGAAACACTGACTTTTTCCTTTGAGCAGCCACTTAGATTGATTATTTTTCCAGAAATTGTGTTCAATTTCTTCGGAATTACGTGGCACTTCCTTGGCTGATTTTAAGTGGCCTCCAGCAAAAATATCTAGAGACTTCTATCAACAACTGCAAATTAGTTCCATTTTTTTATTCAGAAAATTCAAGTAGCAAACCTTAAAAACACTTCTCTGTTCAGAAAAACTCGGCTCCTCCTATCCAAAAAAAAAAAAATTTGCATTCTCAGCCAACATTAAAGAGAACAATCTTCATATGTTTCTAGATATTTCGTTAGTTGTTTCCAAAGATTTATCTTGACTGAATTATCTTAAAACTTCAATCAGTTTCCAACACTTCTTGCTTAATATATTAGTTGTTAGGGAACTAGAGAGAAGGAGTGGAACATCCAGGAAGAAGAGAAATACTGGTGTTGACAATTTCAGATCTATTTTACTAAGAAAACATTTGCTTAACTATTACAGAGAGTCTTAGACTACTTAATGTAAACACCTGATCTCGTCTAGGTAAATAAATAAATAAAAATCATTTTTTTGAGAAGATAAATAAAAAATAAATAAATAAATAAATAT
>JASKGM010091210.1:0-13370 GCA_034509205.1 Ceratonia siliqua
TTAAAATTAAACTTTTTTCACTTATGTATTTAAAAAATAATGAATACACATCTTAAACTACTATTTGAAATTTTTTTTATTATTTAAATCATTAAGAAATTTGTCTATGGATGGTTTAGATTGAATCTTATTATTTTTACATAAATAATGTCATAAATTTTATAAAATATCTACTTGATACAAAATATTTTTTTACCTATTTCTTTTATCTTCTAATTATAAGACTAAGGTTTTGTTTGGATGGCTGAAAAAAATGTCTTTGATGTTGTTTCTTAAAAAAGAAAGCTTTTTATTATAATAAGAAATTATTTTGTATTTGAATGTAATAATTGAGAAATATTTTTAAATTAAAAAAAGACGTTTGGATACAAAATTATAAAATTAATTTTGATTACTAAAATTATTAAAAAGGAATATGTAGAATGATTTTTTATATAGTGTTTAAATAAAAAAATAATTTAAATTTTATATTTTTTGTTAAAATTAAATTCAAAATTGTTAAGTAATATTTTTTAGTCAATTATTATTATAAAATTTTAAAATATAATTTTAAGAATTTTAAAATTAATGCGTTTTATAATAATATATAAAGAAAGTATAAACGAGTTATATAAATAACTTAATTTAAAATATTCTAAATTCAAACATTATTTTATCATATAGGTAATTCCAATTATACCATCTTTAAAGTCATTCGTGTGTTGGTGATATTCATGAATAAGATATTAATGTATTCATAATTTATATAGTATTACTTATATATTTTTTATTATTATATTCAAATACAAAATAATTTTATTTTTATAAAAAAAATTTTTAAAAATATAAATTTTTTTTATATCCAAACAAATAGTACAATGTAATACTATTAATTTTTATAATAGATACTATTATTTTTTTGTAAAGGGTTGTGACTCAGAAAACATCCCAATACTGTTATTAAAAACTTAGATACTATTATTATAAATATTTCATGTATAAATGATTTTTTTAATTTTTGTAATTAATTTAATAATTTAAAAAAATTATATCACAAAATATAAATAATAATAATAATAATATTTCTCAAACTCACCGCGCTCGTCACTGTGCTCGTTTTCTGCAGGGAGTTCAAAAGAGCAGTGCATCTCCTTTTTAGCCAAGGAGTAGTGATATTCTTATATTACTACTTTTACACTTCATTATTAATATGCATTTTTTTTTTAATTTGAGACGCCAAATTTAAAATTCAATTGAAACCTTAGGTCATGTTTGAAAGTTGAAACTATTTTTAAAATTGTCTTTTTGTTTTTTTATGAAAAAGATTATTTGACATAGTTTTTATCACTTATTTTTAAAAAAGTATTTTTTAAATTTGTAATTGAGCAAACGAAAAACTAAAAACAAATTTAAGATGTTTTTTCTATTTTTTTAAATTCATTTGAAAATATATAGAACACATTAAAAAATAATTTTTATTAATCATAAAATTATAAATATGTGTTCCCAAATTAAAATTCTCCTTTTTTCACTTCAAAAAAAAAAAGTTCTAAAAATTTACATCTAAATAAATTTTTTTTGTTTATTGGTTCTATAAAAATTATTTTTAAAAAAATAATAAAACAAAAGCAGTTCTTAATATTTGAGATTATTCCTAGGGAATCTTCCCTTATAAATATCTTTGACAATATTTGCATATAATCAAAAATTTTATCTCATATAAAATAAAATTATAATTAGATGTCATTGGATACATCTTATTCCCACAAGGTGGTCTATGACACCCAAGTTACTTAAAGGTGACTCTTGCACCTTGTAAAATATAAAATGCAAGAGATACCTTTGAAGAAATTGGGTATCATAAAACACGAATAAAGTATACCCATGGCACTTTTAATAATTTTCTCATAAAATAATATTGTTAAAGTAACAATGTTGTTTTAAGAGTAAAATATTTTGATTTCTCTTTATTAAATCTTTATATACACAATAAAAAGTTACTCATTAACTAATTCATGTTTTTAATGTAAATGTTACTTTTTTTTTTAAATTAGTGTTATATGTAGATAATTTAAAAAATGTAAGGAAAATCAATGTAAGTTTTAGAAATATATAAAAGGTATGTATAAAATTAAAAAAAAAATTGAAGAGACGTTAAAGTTTTACGTTATAATTTCTTCTGGTTGGAGAATAACTATATCTTGATAATAAACTCATTGAGAATGTTATATCAAGTTATGTATTATTAGCAAGATACATTAGTGTACCTATTTCACTAAGATATAATGCTTTAGGACCAAGAATGTCTTCATTATCCTCATGAGACCAAAAATGATCCTTATTCACATCTAGCGATTGAATAACCATTGAGGTACTCAATAATTGTGATTTATCCATGAAAATCTCTTTAATTATGATCTTATCTATATAACTTGATTGATGAAAAAAAATGTCATTTGTTAAATTCTTGGTCTGTAAATCAAGACAAAACTTTATTTTTTTTCAAAATCTTTCATTTCAAAATAATTCTTTAAATATTCTACTGTCTTTAAAAGCTCTCCGGAGGTCTGAATTTTGATAATATTCAAGTCATTAATATACACAACAATGATAGTTAACCTAATTATAGATTTCTTTATATAAACACATGGGCAAAATTGATCATTTTTATATCTTTCTCTCCACAAATATTCATTACAATGATTATACTACATTTGTCCATATTGCTTTAATTACCCATAAAAAGATATTTGTAATTTGATTAAATAAATTTTCTAAATATGTGAATTGCATGTTATCGATATCTTAAATCCTTTAATAATTCTCATATATTATTAAGCTTTTATTATGTTATTCATGGAATAGCGCTATTTTATAAGGACTCACATGGGACCACTCTCTCATATTTCATAGAATAGTGTTACTCTATAAGTATCTTAAAATGTAACATATTATTATTAAGACAACCAATTAAATAAGTTGTAACTACAACCATTAAAAGTATATCCAATTTCATCCTATCAAATAGTGTTTTTGTGAAAAGCTGTGCTACAAGTCATGCCTTATCATTTAAGGTATTTGAACTACATATCCAAAGATCTCATATTTTGCAAGTGAATTTAATTCTCTTAGATTATATTTTCTCATTTTCAATGTTCTTCGATGAATTTAGATTCAAGATTCTCATCATGATAGTTATTTCTCTTCAACTTCATCTTTTTTCCATTAAGACATTAGATATTGTTAGCTCAATAGTTTCACATCCTAACTTCACTAAATAATTTTTTTAATAATATCTAAACAAATAATAAATTGTATAAAGAAAAATCAATATATTACACTCATATTTTTCTCATTAAACTTTTAGATACTGCATGCATTATGAATTTCATGCTGGAATCAGAAAAATGCATCCCACATCATTGCAGAGTTGAAAAGTCAAAGGAACTCACTTTGCATTGGCCAACATTAAGTCCTCTGGAGTAAAAGTATTGCAAGACTTAAAAAGGAAAATGTAGTCACATGAGAATTCTTTATGGAAGAGAAAATCAATAGAGTAAATAACAAGACAAACATTTAATGCTATGACAAAGATGTAAAAAACATTTATGAAAAAAATGACCAAAGTACTTATTGTTGTCCCATCTACTTTTTCAAGGACCACTTACACAACTCCACATAACCACTACTTGGAAAAAGCAAGAAGAATTCAAACTAAAGTATAACCCTTCACAAGTAAATGAAGTTCAGATGCACATAACAGAATCACTTTCGGCTAAAGCAAGGAGCGTTGAAGGTAGAAGATGAAGAGGCTATATGGATATGGAAAGATTTCATCTGACTACAAAGAGGATAAGCACAATCAAGTTCTGAAACTTACTACATTGAGTTGTGCAGATCACGTAATATCTAAAAAAGTGAAGACATACTTCCTAACGGCTAGAAGGAAAAAATGCTGATAAATAGAAGAGCTGAAGGTTGGTTGAAGTATCGAAGAACCAAGAGTGAAACTGGTACAGTGAAACTCTCTCTTATTGTGCTTCATTTCTAAATCTTTTGAGGGTGAGATTCTCAAATCAAAGTGTTCTTCTTTCATTCAATTTTGCTTTTATTATTCTGAGAGACATTCTTTTCTAGAAAAATCAGAGTGTGCCTATTAGTTGTATCTGCTCTGCCTAGAGAGTATCTTAGCATCTCCCTTATCTTTAGAAGTTGTATTTTGTAGTTTGGAGTGTAATTACTGTCAATGTTGTTAATGAGTATTTAGGAAAACCAAATTTTTTGTGGTAAGCAAGGAAAACCACATGTTGCTAGTGATCAGGGAAAATTAGGTTATAATCTGATTTGAAATTAGTGAAAAAATCCATTGGGAGCCAAGGGAACTGGATGTAGACTCACACAATGTGAGTTGAACTAGTATAAACCTCCTGTGTTAATTTTCTTTCTCTTTTCTCTTTGATTGGTCATCATTTTCAAAAACTTAGTTAAATTTGAAAAATCTTCCAATGGGTCATTAAAACTGCTTTCGGATGATTAAAATAAGTTTTAGGTACTTAAATCCTGAAAACACTTTCAGGTAGTTAAAAGTATTTTCAAGCAACTAAAAGAACTTTCAGTTGATTAAAACTGTTTGACATCTACTATTTCAAAAACTACTGTGCTTCATCTTTTCTGACTTATTCTTGATTGTAATAAAAATTGTCAAACTAGTATTGATTAACAATAAAAATTGTAAAAATACCAATTCACCCACTCTTAATATTTTCCTAACGATATCTTCATTTTCATTAATTTCAAGTACTTGAAATGCTTTTAGAGTTTGAACTACTTCTAGAATCCTAGTTATGTCTCAGGTTACTTCTAGTACGAGCCTCCTTAACAATGTCATCTTGGTTTTTTTACTCCTTTTTGCTTTGAAGTATTTCATCTTTGGAACAGATAAATCAATCATGCTTCAGGTGTTCCTTAAACTCATTTGATATAACATTAACTAGCTGTCTTATTGGAACATTAATCTAAGTTGGAGCATTTACAAATGGTACGTACATAAGATTTGGTTATCCTACTCAAGTCAAAGTCCATCTGGCAACTGATTTTCTATTTTTTGCAAATGTATTATCTTTTGAAGTTTCAGTCGCATTACTTCACGTAAAGATCTATCTTATCATACCGTTTATGTATTCTAAATAATTTCTTTTTTAAGTTGTTAACCCTCCCTCCCAATATTGGAAAATTTGTTCATCAAAATGACAATCAACAAGTTGTGCTTTAAAACTAGAGTAATTACTCTCATTTTTCTTGATAAATGTCTTGATTATATAACAGTCACCTATATTATGAAAATATATGTAAATATTTTTTGAAAGTTAAAAAAATATTATAACTTGATCTCATTTTAAATTTATATTTAGTTAAATAATTTGTATAAAATATCACTTGAGAATATTTAAAATTATCTATTATTGCTTATAAAAAATTTTAAAAAATTACTCAACGTGTTTGAACCTTTAAATTTGTCTATTATTGATTATAAAAGAGCTTTTGAAAATTATCCAATATTTTTTTATTTTTTCTTTTACATTAATATTATTAAGAGGAAATGAATAAATGAATGATTTGATTTTATAAGTTTTTTTACAAATAGTATTTTAGACATATAAATGACTTAACCAAGAATAAATTTAAATTTGGGTTACGTTGTAGAATTTTTTTAACTTTCAATGGAGTTTTGTATATATTTTTAAAATAAAAAAATGGTCGTGTAATTAATACATTTTTTAGGAAATAAAAAAGTAATTTACTCTTAAAAACATCTTCTAGTGATGGTATATTTAAGTTTAGATGGAGATTTATATGCAACATATATTCCTAACTTCTTTTTAAGACCCATCTTTTGTAGATAAGAGCATTTAGAATAACTTGTTAGTCTTATACTTACAAGTGCTTATGCATGTAAAATAGCATGCCCTTAAGTAGAAATTGTGCTTGTAATAAAATCATTTGAGTAAGTAAATGTGCAAATGACATGTTGCCAGTTGATAACAAACAACTATGATTATTGTAGACCTGCATATGTTAAAACCATAAAATATCTAAAAGGTTTTCACACTGGATGCACCCTAAATATGTTTAAAAATTGTAAGAGATTCAACTCCAACTTTAGTGGATGATGACCTTTAATTAATTTTCCTAGAGAACATGCAAAGAAATTTATTTGATTAAATAATCTTCTAGTTCTTCAGTGGGCACCTATGAGAATTTTCAATAACTTTTTCCATCATTATTGATTTAAGATGTCTTAATTGGTCATGGTAATTAATAAAAGTAGTTGAGTCAGTAAATTTTTGGTTTACTATAGCATGTACTTCAATTGCACAAATATTAGTATAATATATACCAAAGAAAAATGTGAGTAATTTTTTCAATACAATTATCTTATCTAAAACACTATTGTAATATAGAAGTACTTATTGTTCTCCCTATTTATATTCTCAATATGATATCTATTTTGACGAATATCTTTTAAACAAATAAATCCATCCTTTATATAATTATTTTCTTCTAGGTAATAATATACTAGCTCTTTGAGAGCCTTTAACAATTTTGTACCACCAGCTATTGTAGTAACATTTGCTTCCTATTATTTGAGAAAAGTATTTCATGTCTTTAAATATAGTATGTGTTGTCGCATATCTACAAGGTACATATCTTCACCACTATGTATTGTAGTTATTCAATGTTTTATGAATATTTATAATAGTTATTGTATCCATAATTATTTGTAAAACATATTTCCTCATACCAACAATTTTTTTAATTTAATTTTATATTCAGTTTTAATGTTTTAGAGGCTAACTATCACGTTCCATCCCACGGTACCACGACTAGCTCTAAGGGTAAGGGCATGCCAGACCTTTAGCCCAAGCTAGCCTATTTCTCTCATAACTAACTCGAATTTCACTTATCAAGTGAAGCATAGAAATCAAAAGTAAAATATGGCATTAATTGATAAACCTTCCAACTGAATTTACTAAATTATAAATGAGTTCTAGTAGCATAAAATCGACTCCAAACCTCCTGACACAACTAAACCGCTCTCCAAGCGATATGAAGTTGTCAAGTGCCAAAAAGTCAACTATAAAACCATATGAGAATCAGAACACTATACATGAAGATATACGAGCTCGAATCTTAGAAAATTTCAAGAATCAAGCACCAGAGCGAAAGAAATTGGCATACAAGCTCACTTGGACTTATACATGGTTCTTGAGGCTGGATTTATGTCTACCCAAAGCTTTTCTTCACTCCTAGACAGCCTTGGTAAGGTTCTAGAAGGATTTCCATCAAGTCTACGGTTAGAATATAAAATTATCCAAGGAAATTAGCAAGGAATCATAGGAAATCGGCTCACCTAACATTTGGTGGCAAAAAATCCCTTTGGAAGGCTTCTCAGGGACTCTCGAGGCTCTAACCTGAGCCCCCATCTTCTCCCCCATGAAAATGGTTGAGGTTCCTTGAATATATAGACCATTAGGTGAGTTTAGTCGACCGCACCCTAAAATACTGCACGGAACTTTTCTATATTTTTCGTGCAGTTCCCACTTGTCCATCTTAACTTATTCATGACCTTAGTTCAAAATACTTACTTGTGTCATTGGATTTTAATTCATAACTATTAAGGGGCGTTTGGTATGGCAGGCATTTTTCATTCCTGGGAAACATGTTTTCTAGGAATTATGATTTTTAGAAATGTTGTAAAATGCATTTGGTTTGCCTTAAACATTCATGGGAAAGTTAGCTAATGTTTTTTAGGAATCTTTGATTCCCATGTCTGGTTGAAGTACAACTTTCCTGTGAATATTATGTCTTTTTACAAAAATATCCTCAAACATTCCCACGTTTGGTATGGCAGAAACTTTTCTAGGAAATTTTAATATAACTAATAAAATATAATTTTTTTATGAATTGGATTAAATGTAAAAAAAATATGTAAAAATTCGTGGGACCTTAAATAATCTAAATATGGCTCCATGTATGAAATTTGAAAACCTTCATAATTATGTAAGAAAAAAAGATAACTCAAATTTTACTACATTTGGTGATAATAATAAAATATCACAAAATATAACCAATTTTTTCAAGGTTCCATGTATACTTACGTTTGGGCTGGCTACTATTTGTCATCTAATGAACATATAATACTAAACATATTAGAAGTTTAAAAACATCCAAACCAGAAACCGTTTAAAGTTTTAAGGCAAAAGGCAAGCAAACCAATTACCATTACCATCCTAAAGCACTCCATTCACCATTCAAACGTTTACAACATAAATCAAGCAAGCAAGCCATTCACCATTCTCCATCAACACATATTAAAAGCCCATTACCTATACTAAAGCACTACATTGACCATTAACCTATTTAAAACATAAATCAAGCAACCCATTGACCATTGACCATTAACCATACTAAAGAAAATCATGAAACATTCAAATCACAATAGAATAGAAGCCTATTCAAGGTGAGCTTCTCAAAAGCTAGTTTGATCATTGTCCATCTTAATATAGGATTAAAACATAAAACAACATAAGTTCATCTAGCAAAAAACTAATAAAAGTTTTAAACATCAAACTACTACATGTTCATGTTAGCCAATATATTTTCTACCAAGATCTTCTTATCCGGTCCATCCACACGCATGAAAAAGTTGGTTGTGAAATTGTCTTTGCATATTTCACGACCAACTTGAAGCCGTTGCAAACTAGTTAACCCTTCTATGTTATTTAAATGTTCAAAAACCATTGTCGTCTTGTCATCAGCTTCATTTCTAAACCATGCTGCCAATTCTGAAAAAGCACTCACACTCTTCTCATATAATGCAGCAAACTTTTCAATGTTATCATTCACATGTCAACTACTGAACCTTCATACCTATCCATTTTTTTCCCTTTCTTTGTAGCAGTTGACCCACTTGTCTGGGCACCAGTCGGAGTTGTTTGGTGTCAGCAACTAAGCTCATTGTATCAATAAATTCATCACCAGCCTTAATTTCAATATCCGCTTCACCATCTAAATCATGGGTTTCAGCTTCCCTTTCTTCTCTGTCTATTGCTTCCACAATAGTTGTCGGGTCCTCTGTAGCTTCTCCAGTGGCTGCATCTTTACCAAACACTGAACCTAGGACATCAAAGTAATGGAATGACTTGTTGTAAAGCCCTTTGGCACTAGGATGAGACTGTCAATAAAAATGACAAACAACATATATTAATTGGCCCTAAACAATTGTATAAAGGAGATTGTGAGATAGAAATAATAATATCATAAATTACCTTTACCCAATCTTTATATATTTCTTTCTCCACCATAATAATTTTTTCCTTATCATTTCAGCCGAACCCACTACCACCCCTAAGCCCCTCATTTCACATATGGTAGTATAGTGCTTCTTCAGTTGCTTAACCATTGATTCAATGTGAGGGTGAGTTTTCAAGGTACAACCGGGTATCTTTTCACTCATCATATGCTCCATATGCTTATGAAATCCAGGCTTAAAACCACTGTCTCCTTTCCAATTTATCCTGTCCTCAACAAGACATTAGACAAGGATGGCATCTTCTTGAGCCGTCCACTGATGGTTAATATGTTTAACCCTGGGTTCTCCCATCTAGTGAAGAGTTAAAAACAACATAAGTAACACAATGTAATAGGCAGAAAATAAATTGTCACAGCTTATTATTACAACACATGAAAAATTGTGCTAAAAGTAATCAATATCCAAGCCATTACAACATAATGAAACACAATGTAGTAGGTACAAAACAAATTGTCAAATCTTATTATTACATCACACGAAAAATTGTGACCTAAAAGTAGTCATTATTACAATCAACATAAAAAACAAAAACAGATAGTAGTGCTGCCCAATAAGGGTTCAATGTTGTCATCTCCATATATTGAACATTCTTTGTGCAAGCTTATCTCTCCAAACTGTCCAAGCATCAAATGTCTCTACATGATTGATCATATCACCTTGGAAAACATCTTTGGTTTCATCCATGTCCATTAAGTAGGGATCTAAAGGCTCCACCACTATTTCCCTTCTAATGTGATTATGAAGCAAGCAACATGCAGTAATTATCCTGCACTGTGTTTTAGTAGAATAAAAGGATTAAAATTGCCCAGCATCCCTTTAACGCACCAAAACATCTTTCTATGACATTCCTAGCTTGAGAATGTTTCATGTTGAAAAACTCTTGTAGTGTTACAGGTTGTGCCCCATGCCTCCACTCACTAAGATGATATCTTTGCACTCTATAAGGTGCAAGAAACCCTTCCCCATTCATATAGCCAGCATCACACAAATAATAATAACCTAAAAATCAATTTTCATCACTTAATGATATCTTTACATTAATCTTTGCCCCAGTGGAGTTGCCAAACTGTCACAATGTGACGACCGGTGAAAAGCCATCGCTTTATGACTTTGAGGCGCGTAAGGGAAAACGTTGAGAAAATGGGAGTCACCACCAATTAATTAGAAGGATAATTGGCAAACAACTTATAATGGGCTTGACTCTCTAACATCCCTATCGGTAGTGATGCATATTGGGATTTCCCCTAGGTATTCATGAAAATCTTCGCTCAGATTGTTAACTCACTTATTTAGTTGATTCATGTGGAGGCTATGTCTACCTATGCAATCAAACTAGGGAGTTGAGATCTCTACTATTTCAGTAGGGGCAATTTGTTCTAAAAGACCATTATTATGAGGAATATAGACCTGCCTTAAAGTCGATGCACTAATACATCAGCCATGGAAACAACCCAGTAGTTAGAGCTAAACCATTAGGGATAGGTCCATGTACCCTAGCGATGATCCACCTAGGACAATAAAGAGCAGATTCTCTCTTTATCATTATTCTCTATCATTCCCTACTTCACTTTCTTTCTTTTGTTTACCGTATTGGATTCAAAAATTAAAAAAAAAAAGGTCATACTCACTTTTGTTTCACCTAACTTAGGTGTACAATTTTTCAAAACTGATGATACCCATGTGACAATTTTATATCTCCTTGGGATATTGTCAACCGTGTTATTCTTTGTGGACTATTGTGCTCTCAATAGAAACATAGGCAGGGATGAAACTCTTAGTGCCAATATTTATACGATGAGGAGTTCAATTATTCAATGAACCTCTCATAATAATTTTTCAAAAAAAAAAGAATTTAATTTGTTTTATTTTTAAATAGAAAAAATAATAAGGTCATGCTGTTGCTCTTAAAAGGAAAAGCTTCGACCGAACATTCCCCATCTCTCTAAGAGAAATACAAAGTTATGTCGATCGGGCAGTCTAATATTGAGAGCATTCAAAGGCCAGAGGGCCGTATGGATCAGTTGCAAGATCAAATGGCCAAATTGATGGAATTTATCATAGAAAACATGAGGAGTAAAGAAACTCCCCCACCACAACAAGACACATTCCATGCTGGCCAAACGTCAGGGAGACCAAGAATGGCTAATAATGATCTACAACCATCGCCAGTAGCCACGTTCCTGATGCGAAGGATGAAAAAGCTGAGAGGGAGAGAAAAGTTTTCGAGCAATTTCACAGTCTCGAAGAAAAACTTCGTGCCATTCAGGGAATGAGGGCATTTAGGGTTGTTAGCGCCAAAGAATTACGGCTGACTCCCAATGTTACGGTTCCGAAAGATTTTAAAGTGCCAGAGTTTGAGAAGTACAATGGAAATACTAATCTCCAATATCATTTAAGGTCATACTGCACCGAGATGGCAGTCGCCAGGGACGATGAAAGGCTGCTACTAAACTTCTTTCACAAAAGCTTAACAAGTACCGCTCTACAATGGTACATGATGCTGGACCACTCTAGGATTAACAGTTGGGAGGACTTAGCTGATGCCTTTCTCAAGTAATATAGGTTTAACCTTGATACAGCCCCAACGAGGAAACAGCTCCAGGTTATGCAAAAAATGGATAAAGAGACCTTTAAGGAGTACGCTCAAAGGTGGAGGGTATTGGCAGCTGAAGTCCAACCGCCGATGACGAATAACGAGACTTGTTCCTACTTTTTAGGAACACTGGAAGCTCCCTATATTGGCCTCATGGCGGGAAGTGTCTTCAAAGATTATTCTGACCTCATTAAAGCAGGAGAAAGAATAGAAATATTGATAAGGGTTGGGAAGATAGTAGTCGAGAATGATGAACCTGCAAAGCAGGGGCAAAAGAAAGGTTTCTTTTAGAAAAAAGAGCCAGAAGTGGGTTATATTGAAGCGCCGATGCAAAGGTCAAATTCTCCACGAAATCGGTTGGCTAGAAATACCGAGCCATTTCTTGATTTTCAAAGGTCAAACCTCGAGCTTTACAATGAGTTATTTGATGTTTGTGTCATAAGCCCAGTATCAGTTGAGCCGTTCCAGCCACCTTACCCATCTTGGTACGACTCTAATGCTCAATGCGCATATCACTCCGGTATCACTGGCCATACAATAGAAAATTGCAAGGCATTTAGGAAGCAAGTTATGAACCTGCTTCAGCAAAGGGCCATCACATTAGATTAGAATGGCCTAAGTATTAATACCAATCCCTTCCATTGCTATGAAGAAGGTGGTTCGGTTAGTCCCATCATAGATGATAATGAGAACTGAGACTGTCGACTTAGGCCAAATCAAGGAGGCCAACTTCCCGATTGCTGTGATGCAAAATGATCCACAGTATTTACACTTTTTAGTGTTATTTAATTCTAGTCTTGACTCATCTGGCTGAAGTCCAAGGCCATTTGATTGTTTTTTAAGCATGAACCCTATCTTATCCTTTGAATAAAAGTTTGCAATTCAATATTTTGTTCAGTTCTTTGATTTAAAATATTCCTGTTTGTCATAATAATTCCCTCATTTAGGGAAATCATTCTATCAATTTTTCTCACAATCTGGAGATTTTACAATATCCACTCATTGATTCTCATGCTGAAATGGATATGAACATTTATGCCTTCGAGAAAAAGCATAATGAAAATGGAAAAATTTTTGAGTCACTAGAAAAGTGATAAATCCCAGCAAAGTGGAAAAGGAGATTATAAATTTGGCAAAAAAAAAAAAAAGAGCTCAGAATCATTATCTCGAGCGAAAAAGAAGAGATACAAAAGCCAAGTTAGTGATTCTTGCTAACAAAATAGAGAAAAGAGAAAGGCCCGCTAAGTCGAAAACCCAAAAGGTCGGCTTAGGCAAAGTTAGGGTTTAGTTTGACAAGAACCCGTGCTCAAAAGAAATCGGGTAATCAAGCAAAGTTTGAAATCATAGCGATAATTGCAACTGAGGCAATTTTGCTGTAAGATATCACTATCATCAGCATTATGTTTCTGTCAAAGGATACAGAGT